>PISX010018320.1:0-40970 GCA_004024625.1 Mellivora capensis | reverse complement strand
CCCCTTCAAAACCCTCAGGTTGTTTTTCAGAGTCCATAGTCTCTCATGGTTCATCTCCCCCTCCAATTTCCCTCAACTCCCTTCTCCTTTCCATCTCCCCATGTCCTCCATGTTATTTGTTATGCTCCACAAATAAGTGAAACCATATGATAATTGACTCTCTCTGCTTGACTTATTTCACTCAGCATAATCTCTTCCAGTCCTGTCCATGTTGCTACAAAAGTTGGATATTCATCCTTTCTGATGGAGGTATAATACTCCATAGTGTATATGGACCACATTTTCCTTATCCATTTGTCCATTGAAGGCATCTTGGTTCTTTCCACAGTTTGGCAACGATGGCCATTGCTGCTATAAACATTGGGGTACAGATGGCCCTTCTTTTCACCACATCTGTATCTTTGGGGTAAATACCCAGTAGCACAATTGCAGGATCATAGGGAAGCTCTATTTTTAATTTCTTGAGGAATCTCCACACTGTTCTCCAGAGTGGCTATGCCAACTTGCATTCCCACCAACAGGGTAAGAGGGTTCCCCTTTCTCCACAGCCTCTCCAACACACATTGTTTCCTGTCTTGCTAATTTTGGCCATTCCAACTGGTGTGAGGTGGTATCTCAATGTGGTTTTAATTTGAATCTCCCTGATGGCTAGTGATGATGAACATTTTTTCATGTGTCTGATAGCCATTTGTATGTCTTCATTGGAGAAGTGTCTGCTCATGTCTTCTGCCCATTGTACTTTTTTTTTTTTTAAGATTTTTATTTATTTATTTATTTGAAAGAGAAAGAGATCATGAGCAGGGGGGAAGGGTAGAGGGAGAAAGACTCCCTGCTGAGCAGGAACCCATCCCCGCCCCCCAAAGAAAATGTGGTACTCCATCCCAGGACCCTGGGATTATGACCTGAGCCGAAGGCAGACATGACTGAGCCACCCAGGTGCCCAATTACTTCATTATACTTATAGGTGAAGTGGCTGTTCAAGAATTCTCCCTATGTTTCAAACTTAATCTTTCTTTTTTCTTTTTTCTTTTTAACGTATAGAAGTTCTTTACCTAACATTTTTTTTCCCCAATGGTGAGTAACTGAAGGCAATATATGTTAGTTGCCTTGGGGAAATTACAGATGTGAATGGAAGAACCAAAATTGTGACACAATTATTCTGCTTTTCAGTACATTGCCTCTTCCAATAAACAACTTCAGAAAAAAAATGGAAGTTTTATAGTACTAAACATATTTCCAGAGACCATCACTGCTATATTTCTAATATATCACAGGCCTAAAGACAATCTTAATCATTTTAACTATCTGGGTTTGTTTTTTTTTTTTCCTAGAGGAATTCTGTATCTAAAAATACACAGAAATTAAAATGGAAGTCAATGAGAAAATAGTTTCTTTTTTAAAAATGATTTTTTTCTAAGGGCACCTGACTGGCTCAGTCATTAAGTGTCTGCCTTTGGCTCAGGTCATGATCCTGGGATCCTGGAATGGAGCCCTGCATTGAGCTCTCTGCTCGGTGGGAAGCCTGCTTCTCCCTCTCCCATTCCCCCTGCCTGTGTTCCCTCTCTTGCCATGTCTCTCTCTGTCAAATAAATAAAATCTTTTAAGAAAAAAAGATTTTTTTCTGTTAAAATGATTTAAAGCAATGAAAATAACCCCAAATCAATAAAGCATTAAAAACATATCATGAGTTCAAATAGACAAGATGAGTTTTTAAAAATAAAAATTTCGTTGGTCAGAGGACAAGGAAAGTAAGGAAACAAAAGGATATTTTCTCATGTTAGTAATTTAGAATTTTTGGTAGATAGAAGGTGTAAGGAAGCAGAGCTGAATATTGCTGAAATTAAAACATAAAAGGAGATGGAACTAGAAAAATTGGGCATACACATTTGAAAAAAATTCTTACTGGGATGTAGAAATACAAGCCTGTGATAATCAATCTACTGGAAATTACAAGGAGTCGGTAGAATTTACCAAGTTGAGTAAGAGGCAGAGAAATGAATTTTAATTCACTATAATTGGAAATTATGAACTGTGGACAACAATCACATTCTTTAGGAAAAATTGAGTTAACAACAGAAAATATTTCCATTTAAATACAAATTGAAATTGGTTATTTTTAATGATTACACATTCATTGTGAAAACCAAACCAAATTTTTATTGGTTTGGTTTACACAACATAATATATGTTATGTTAATAACATAACATATGTTAATAACATAAATATATGATTATAAATAAAGTAAAATTTTATGATTAAAAATATTGCTTTGCTCTACAGTTTTTTGAAATAAAATTTTTCATTAAGTTTCTTGAGCTAAAAGTAAATAACCTGTTTAAAGAAAAAAATAGTATATTTAAGTAACATGCCTATATTGGTGGGATTTTCTTTGGTGCTTTGAAGGAGTATTATGAAATGTGAAATTAAAACTATGACTATGTTAACAATAATTATAGCATATCTATTAATTTCCTTAGATATGTATTTTGCCTGAAGAATGGTTAAATATATACATCGAGGGGCGCCTGGGTGCCTCAGTGGGTTAAAGCCTCTGCCTTCGGCTCAGGTCATGATCTCAGGGTCCTGGGATCGAGCCCCGCATCGGGCTCTCTGCTCAGTGGGGAGGCTGCTTCCCTTCCTCTCTCTCTCTGCCTGCCTCTCTGCCTACTTGTGATCTCTGTCAAATAAATTAAAAAATCTTTAAAAAAAAAAATATATATATATACATCGAGTCCACAATTAGCCATCGATATTTACCAATTGTGTCTCCTGTCAGCATGTTAGCAGTTTTCTTAATTATGCTATAAAATACTAAGAAAAAAATACATTCCCTTAATTTCTGAAGTATAATTATAAAGCAGATTATAATTGGACATTTTAAAATCGTGCTGTTTATAATATATTGTAAAACAAGAATTATTTATTATTCACAAATAATCAGAGGGCTATTTTTCACAGACATTAAAAAAGAGTGGTTGCCACCAAATTCCTTTAACACAAAAATTAGAGTAAGATGTAATTACTCTTCATTCTCATGACTTAGTAAAACATGACATACTGAAGACATCTTGATAGCTAGCAAATAAAAATAACCTTACTACCTATTAGTGTTATGGAAAAAAAATCAGTACTGTGAGAAACAGAACGACACTCAGAGAAGTAGAACTCGGGTTTATTTTACGCTGGCGGACCCAGACTAGCTTGCGCTCAAAGTTCTGGGCCCCAGCTAGTGGGGGTTATGGAGATTTTATAGGGCAGTGCTGACTGCTGGTAAGTGAGCTTAAATTGGGGGTGGGGGTTGCTTTAGGCGGGAGCAGCAGTTAGGGCAGAGGTTAGGGCATTGTGGGAAGCTTGTGGGGTTGGGTAGGGGAGAACCTGTTTACAGAATCAGGAATGGCTGGTTATCTCTTGCTTAAGCTGGGCTTCTGGTTATCTCTTAGTATTGCTAGTAACTTTCTATTTTCTTGGACCTGCCGGCCTAGGCCTGCTCTGGGTAATTTTCCTCTTCATTTTCCCCTTTCAATGCCTTTTCTAATTCAGAATGAACATCTACCATTACCACTGGGCTTTTCGTTGGTGTAGAGGTCTGTATTGATTTACCAGCAATTGCAATTTAATTGATTTCATCAAGAACTGATGAAACTGTTAATAAGATTAATAATATATGGACTGAACGGGCTGCCAATAGAATCATGAGGAGAGGGATGGCTAAGGGAAGGAGTGATGCGGTTCATCCCCAGATATTAAACCAGTTACCCCAAGAGTTTGTTAATTCTTGTCTCCTGCATGCAATTCGATCTTACCGTTGTTGGACCATGTCTCTGATTAACTCGACTGGTTCCTGTAGAAACAACATTCCTCATTTAGGAAGAGGTAGTGTTCCCCCTTTATGCAGTGAGCAGGTCTAAGCCCCCATGATTTTGCAATACCACTGCCTCTAGGGAGTCTCTCTGATCTTGTCTAGTCATTACAGACCTAGCCACCTGCTCCATATCTTCTGCCGGATTTCCTAGTAGCTGCCTGTGTTAACAGGAGGACGAAGCGATTCCTCCTATCCTGTGCCCACAGCTATTGTTATGCTAGTCCAACCAACAGTGGGATGACTTAGATGGACCACTTGGACCATGTGTGGCCTTAAAGGGAATGGGAAGGGATTGATTACTGGGGACTATATCCACCTGGGGCATAAGAAGCACCCACGTACACGTGCCTGTCCTGTGTTGGGAATAGCTGTAACTGAGCGAGAGTGGAAGTGAAAGTTTGGGCGGGGGCCTTCTGGACAGGAGTGGTAAGAGGTCATGAAGGAGGTGGGGGATCCCTAGGGAGTAGGGCCACATAGCAGTTGGGGCATCGATCCCTCCAGCCATCAGACACATTGACTAGACCCTTGTGTTGACAGAGGGTCAGGTGGGCTCTAGCACATGTATTGAGTATATTTGACCAAGACGGTTGGCGGTAATGCTGGCATATACATAGCAGGTGGTTGGTGCCTCCTAGCATCCTTACAACCTGTGGCTAGAGGGATTGACTGTCCTCAGTCTTGTCATCATCTAGATAGCTCAAGCTTAGCTCTATAACTGACAGCCACAGCGCTAGCATTAGGGGATTCATTTCAGAGCTGGGGGGGACAGTTATAAGAAGCAGTGGATTCCACCCAACAGACTCACTATACCTATACAGACCAAGGCTAGAGCAATTTTTCTGTGTCCAATTCCATAAACTGGGGCTGACTAAGCTAAACCCACAGAGAACTCTAGAGTCAAAGTACCATATTATTACTGGTATAGAGTGGCACCGAGACTTTAGAGTCCAAATGTCCCCAGTTGAGTTTCTCAAGTTTCCACTGTGTGTTGACCAGTCGGCCTCCAGGTTTGTGACTGGAGCAAGGTTGTGGACTCCTCAGTGGGGGGTTGAGAAGGACCTGCGAGTTTCTGTGGGGCGTCAAGTTGGCCAGAGGCCCTCTTGGTGGCTGTGGGCTGCTGGGTCGTCTTCTGGATCTTTAACTTGAGGGGGTCAGTCAGGTCCCAGTCTGTGTCAAACAACAGGACCTGAGGTGGCTGTTGCCTTCTTGACTCAGGAATCATGGATCCAAGGAGTGATACCTGCAACTTTACTAGATGGGAGTCCCTCCAAGTGGGTTGGAACAGTTCCTTCTTCCAATCTTTCACCCATATCATGTCCCCTGGCTGGTGAGGATGGGCCCAGTTACTCATGGGGTTGGGTCCTTTCTAAAACCTCTTGGGAAATATGCTTTAGGATTTTCCCTAGGGCTTGGAGGTGTCAGAACATTTCTAAGTCTCCAGTCTGTTTGAGGTCTCCTCCAAGCCTGCTTATTACAGGAGATGGCCTGCCATACAGAATCTCAAAGGGTGATTAACCAGAGATCTTGGGTTACAGTATGCCCTGAGCAGGGCCAGCAGTAACAATTCTACCCAGGGGAATTGAGTTTCCTGGCAGAGTTTAGCTAAAGTTTTTTTAAGGGCCTGGATCATATCCTCTAATTTCCCTGAGCCCTGGGGTCTATATGCTTTATGGAGTTTCCATTTTATTTTCAAGGTTTTGACTAGGCCTTTGACTATTTCTGATACTTCTATCAGCTGGGTAGCATTCATGCCAGAGAAGGCAAATGTCAATGTATGATTGAGTCAAGAATGCTGAGTTGACCACTCATTGGATTTCCAGGGTCTCTGGGTCAAAGAGGGTATACACTCGGAAGGCCTCACATAGCCTCTCGTAGAAGTCAGTCAGTGATTCTCCTGGTTTCTGGATGACTGTCACAGATGGGACATGTCGGTTGGTTTCTTTGCCCCTGCTCTGAGTCTGTGCAAAAGAGCTGTGCCGTATTGACTTAGGGTTGCTAGTCCCTTAGCCATATGGAAATCCCAGCCGGGCAGAGTGTCAGGTGTTGCTTCCAGTGCCCGTGATTCTGTGTTTAGGGTTCCAGATGGGAGCTGGCCTTGGAGCCAATGTCATGCCTTGGTGAGGATTAGTTGACCTTCTTCTGTGTTAAAGAACATCAGAAGAATCTGGCAGCAATCATCCTAAGTGGGCTGATGGGTCTGGAACAGGAACTCCGGGAGGTCAGTCACAGCCTGAGGCTTCTCTGTATTCGGCGGCATATGGTTTTTCCATTTAGGAGGTGAGTGGTGCTAAAGGGCTGATAGATGAGAACAGATTGTCCAGGCTGGATGGTCTATCAGAGTTTATCTGTTGTGGCCCTTGCATCTCACAGAGGGGCATCTGGAGGGCTGCGGCTGGGGTAGTGGAGACTGAGATGAGTGTAGATGTTGGCTCACAGGCTGTGGGCTGGGGCTCCAGGATCAGGGCGGGCTCAGAATTCTCTCTGGGCTTGCCGTTGTTGGAGAGGCTGAGGTAGGTTCGCTGAAGGCAATGGGCTATCCGGAAGATGGGACATTAGCTGTCTCATAGTGGTGCACTCAGGGCATATGACAGGGGCACAAACAGATTGTCCTCAGTCTCTGGGTTTCCCTGATAAACAGGCTTTGCTTTCTTATAGCCTTTGGGTTCTCTTAATTGGGCTACAAATATCCTACTCTGGCCTTTCCTATTAGCGTAGACACGGACCCACAGGGGCAGAGTTTGGGCTATCTGAAGCCAATATATGGGAATTGGTCAGGGTGTCCAGGAGTCCCAACCACAACTCTGTAAATGGGCTGAACAGTGGGTAGGTCTAGGGTAACCTCGGAGGACCAGTTGACCCCAAAGGTAGAGCCATTTCAGTTCACATAATGTGTGTAATTTTTTAGGAGACATTTTGATCCCATAGTCTCCTGATAATCCCTTCTTAAAATTTTTGAGCATGAAGTCTAAGACCATAGGTTTTGAAGAGCTTCTGCCCATGATGAACAGAGGCTCTCTTGTCCACCCTGTGTGTTCCCTCCTTGCGTTGGTAGCACAAAGACACACAAGGGCGGATGTCTCCCTAAAGGAGGGACCAATCAGATGTTCACCTCTCTGCTCTCCTGGAGGAGATGTGAGTGCCTCTTAGCCATAGTGAGTCTGTATAAGCCTGATGAGCATGTAAAATAGTGTGACCACTGTGACAAGTGATATAGTGATTCCTAAAACAATTAAACATCAAATCAACATAAGATCCATCAGTTTCACTTCTGGGTAGAACCCCCAAAACCTGAAAAGAGCAATTCAATCAGATATTAACACACCCATGTTTATAGCAGTATTAGTCACACTACTCAAGGAATGGAAGCTACTCAAACGTTCAGAGACAGATTCATAGATAACATGCGGTCTCTATGTACAATTGAATGTTATCTAGCCTTACAAAGGGAAGAAATTTTGGCACATGCTACAGAAAGAATAAATCTTGAAGACATTAGGCTAAGTGAAATAAGTTAATCACAAAAGAACAAATATTGTGTGATTTCACTTCTATGAAGCTCCTAGTGGGGTCAAATTCATAGAGACAGAAAGTAGAATGATGATTGTCAGGAGCAGACAGAGGGCAGGCCAGGGAGTTACTGTTTAATAGATAAGAAGTTTTACTTGGGAAAGATGAAAAATTCTGCAGATAGGCCAGGATGATGGTTGCACAATCGTATGCTTAATGTCTCAGAACTGAATGTTAAACATGGTTAAAGTGGTAAATTTTGTGTTACGTCTATTTTGTCACTATTTTTCCAAGGAGAAAAAAATAAGTTGAACTTACTCCTCAGAAAATCATCTTCTTTTAGTTATGATTAGCCAAAAAATTCTTTATTATTTTAAAAGTTTTTGGTTTTGTTTTACTAAGATTTGCCCCAATTATTCATATTAAATGCAAGTCCTTTGTATTGAATGAAGAAAGGTGTGCCAGATGACTTAAATCTTAAATACGAATAACACTTATATCCTAGAAAAAAATATATCTGATTGTAATGAGAAGTAACTGTTAAGCAAAATATGTCATTGAGTAATTAGGTAATATTTGTTGCCTCCAGTTCTCAAAGTGGAGATATTTTCACACAAACACTGTTTCCCTTTTCTCTCAATGGGAAAGATGCCCATCGAAGACTTCCACTAAGCCAATATCCCTGTACATTTCAGGCAGATGCTGTCTCAGTCTCTGATGAAGTTCTCTTGTTATTCTTGACTGCATAAATCTTTTACAACACTCTTCCATGTGCATCTTGTGGTTAAGGGAATTGGACTTCATTTGTTTGCTTAGTTGGTTGGTTATTTCTAGTTTTGCTGTTTTGATCAGCTTTTTTTTTTTTTTTCATGCCAAGGCTTGGTTTTGCACGTCTTTGTAATCTATTAGGTGTTGGACAAAGTTGAAATTGAAAGGAATTGATTGATAGATGAATTAATAAACTTACTAACTGAGGTGCCTGGGTGGCTCAGTGGGTGAAGCATCTGCCTTGAGCTCAGGTCATGATCCCAGGGTCTTTGGACTGAGCCCAGCATCGGGCTCCCTGTTCAGCAGAAAGCTTCTTTTTCCTCCCTCTCCCTGCTGCTCCCCCTGTTTGTGCTCTCTCTGTCTCTGTCAAATGAATAAATAAAAATCTAAAAAAATAAAATAAAATAAACTTACTAATTGAGAGAAAGTTGTAAAAACCAAAAAGATTTCCTTGTGATAGAATATAAAGAGATTGGAGGAAACTGTATAAAAAAGCTCTCATTTGTTTGGGGATGGATAGATTTTTAATATCTATACTTATATCTTGAATAGAAAGTTTCTGGAGCAGAGATCAGAGTTACTGTTACGTAGAGCAATAACAGCATTGGTTCTCCAAGCCCCAGTGTTTCTCTTTTATTCTTTGATGCCATGACAGCCCAATGGACTCTGCATTTGCACAAAAAGGGATTCTTGTGCCACAAGAGAGGAGCCAAAAAATATGAATCTGGGAGCTCATATACATGTTGCTCACTCTTAAGGAGAGGGGAAGAAACTCAACTTAATGTAAATAAATTCTCCTCAGGAAGAGAAAGGGAAATCTCTAAGTTCTACCTTTTGGAATATAAATAGGTGACTCTTGGGGGCAGAGGAGTGTCTCCAGATTTCTGACCCCTCCATGTGTCCATGGCTTCAGTTATAATCCATTTTGATACGTAAAAACACATCTCTAGGATGTGTCTTTCCAAAGTTCTTTTTCTTTTTTTTTTTTTTTTAAGATTTTATTTATTTTTCTGACAGAGAGACATAGCGAGATAGGGAACACAAGCAGGGGGAGTAGGAAGGGAGAAGCAGGCTTCCCGCTGAGCAGGAAGCCCATTGTGGGGCTCAATCCCAGGACCCTGGGATCCTGACTGGAGCCAAAGGCAGACGCTTAACAACTGAGCCACCTCAATCTTTCCAAAGTTCTCACTGTCCATTTACTTATCTTTTATACTCAAGCCTGTCACTTAACCCAGGTTCCTGTAAATTTGTTCAGAAAGTTCTGACCGTGCAGAAACATAAACATATTTTCTTTTTTCCTCCCTCAACCTTTCTATGTTTTATTATCCTGTCCAACTATCTATGTATGCTTTTGCAAACTACTAATTCCAATGTTGAACAGAGATAATGTTTTCAAGAATTTATAAACCAATAAGCTTTGCAATTTGATTATACTTTTGCAAGCTTTGAGTCAGTTGGATTCCTCTCTCCTTAACCACAAACCTTTAGACAGTATAATACCTTACTATTTTCATCTTTTTATTTTTATTTATTTATTTATTTATTTTAGATTTTATTTATTTTTCGACAGAGAGACACTCAGTGAGAGAAGGAACACAAGCAGGGGGAGCAGCAGAGGGAGAGGGAGAAGCAGGTTTCCTGCTGATCAGGGAGCCCATTGTGGGGCTCAATCCCAGGACCCTGGGGTCATGACTTGAGCTGAAGGCAGACGCTTAATGACTGAGCCACCCAGGCTCCCCCCATCTTTTTATTTTTAAACACCTATTGGATTATAAGTCACACATGGCTCTTTTGGTTGAGTTGCATGCCTCTATGCCATCTTTGTTCAGCTATCTCTTGAATATTTGTTGTATATGAAAACAAGGCACAAGGCTGGCAACATTATTGAGCAAAACAAAAGTAATTGCTAAGGCCATTTTAGTGTAGTATTCCATCTTCCCTGTGTTAATTAATAGTTTGATTTTGTTATTGATCATTGTTGTTAAAGAAATTGAAGTTTATCTTCACTTGGAACAATTGGAATAAGGAGAACATATTTTAAAGATATTTCTTGGGAAATAACTCTTTGGACATATATATATTTCATTAAGTTTCTTTATTTAAATTTAAGCAATGCAAGCTAAAACCCACTCATGCATTAAACATTTTTAGCTTCCTAGTATGTGTGGCACTGTGGTTGTCAGTGAGATAATGTGAGAAAACTCAACCACCAGTAGTCACACATAATTAGAGCATTATACAATTTGAGAGCCTGAAGTCATCTTGGTGATTATCTTATCCAACACTCCTATTCTACTGATGTGAATTTGAGTTTTCAGAGAATTTAAGTTACACAGGTTAAGGTATGAACTTATAGTAATATTCTATGTATTACTTGTTGTAAAAAGCCAGCATTTCCCCCAGAATTACTTATACATTTAGGATCCATTAAAGTTTCTCAATAGTTTAAGACATTTATGTATGTGGCTGGCACAATAAAGCAGAAAACCATTTTATACCTAAAAGGTATTTCGTTTGTTTGTTTTTTACCTTCCAGTATTTCTATAGAAAGATTTCAGCAGAATTAACAGTGACTTAAATTGTGATTATTCAACGACGGTAATATTTATGAGTCAGGCACATTGCTTTTCGTCCCCACCCCCTTTTTATTAACTAGTGTGGTTTTGGAATATAGGTGAGGTTCTGTGGGGTGAGGTCTGGAGCCGACAGCTAAGAAAGAATTCTTGAGACATCTTTGGTGCAAAAGGTGGTTTTATCAAAGCATGGGATCAGGACCCCGCTGCACTGGGGTTGTGAAGGGGGCTGATAATACACTCTGGAGTTGGGGACTAAGGAAAAGGGAAGTTTTCGAAAGGATTTTCATATGTTAAAGAAGAGTCAGAGGATAGGGCGCCATGCCATTGTCAAGTTCAGGTTGTTTTTCCCTCTAGCAAGGCATTAACATTAAGACAGGTGGGGGCTTCCTGGAAGAATATCACACATGTCCCAGCCAGAGGTGGGGGAGGGGAGGGTGCCAGGTGGTCAGCCTGTGCTTTGTTCTCAGCTAGCCTCTGCTCCCTCATCACTGACCAGGATGGGCAAGGCTAGAAATTTCAAGCCAGGCCTCAGAGGAGCCCTTCACTAGGAGGCGAATCTTCCGTTCATTTGTCCGTAGTCCTTAGAGCAGGCCCAACGTCATCATTCTCTGTCCTAAGTCATGAGGCAGATTTTTCTCTTAGTGCGATCTTTCCTATACGGTCTCAGTTGTGTGTGTGTGTGTGTGTGTGTGTGTGTGTGTGCATGTATTTTCCTGGCTTCTGGAAGAAAGTCCCCAATTCCTGAGTAACTACACTGCAGAATCTGGGTAAGAGTTTTTATGACTATCAGTCCATACTGTCTTTTTTTTAATTTTATTTTTAAAGATTTTATTTATTTATCAGAGAGAGAGAGAGAGAGAGAATGCACTCAAGTAGGGGGAGCAGCTGGCAGAAGGAGAAGCAGGCTCACCGCTGAGCAAGGAGCCTGATGCGGGACTGGATCCCAGGATCCCGGGATCATGACCTTAGCTGAAGTCAGAGGCTTAACTGAGCCACCCAGGAGTCCTACATCATACCATCTTTCTGCTATTCATGATTTGTGTGAATCAGCACAGGCAAGTACACAGCACGTGGGCCTGACTGCCCAGATGACCAGCGCTCCCATTCTGGGCTAAGAACTGTGTAATCTGACCTTTTGCAAGGAAACTTTTACCATAGGACTCCGGCTGAATTTAAACCTCTGTGCTACAGGCATGAAGCCAACTTATAAATGGCCTCAAAATATATAAAACTGCTTTCGTTATCATGCAAAGCTCATTACCCTACCTGAGGCCTCCGCCTCCTGGTTTGCTTTGGAAAATAACCAAGTTACCATTTGCTGCCTCTCAGTGAATCATCTCCTCAGACATGGCTTCTCGCTGTCTTCATTCTTCTCCTCTTAATGTTCTCCTTTCTACGTAAATCATTTTCAAGTTATAACTCTGTTAGATTCCATGATCAAAGGCTATTAAATATATTTGCTTACAAAGTCCTTTTAACTCACTTCAGCTTTTCTCTCTCACGCAGTGTTTCCCTGAATCACTGTAACCTATCTTCTATGAACAGATTCATTCATTCATTCATTCATTCATTCTTAATCATTTGCCAGAGGTGGGGAAATAAAGCCACTTTAAAACTGGCAATAGTAAACAACAACAACAACAACAAAACCTGGCAATAGTATAGGAAAAGTTACAATAATACAAAGTAAATTACATAAGAGAAAATAAGTGGAGAGAAAAATCAGGCAAAAAAAAAAGAGATGAGAAAAATAAAGACAGGAATAAAGTTAAGACAAATAATTGGTTCTGGGGGAAAAAGAAAACTATCCTTATACTATAGATAATCTATACATTTGTTTCAACATTTTAACCCCAACTTAAAGAGGACAACATAATTCATAGTCTTCATAAGAGAAACACAAGATGATTCAGAAATTAAATTCTTTCAGGTAGGAAACCTTAAAATAATATTTTTTTTCCTATTTGTCATCACAAGAAGAACACTATAATTCAGCTAATAACATTTCAACAACATGTTATGATGAGTTGAAATATGTACAATACTTTTAGAGATGTCTCTTTTAACATAGGCCAATATCATAACATTGATGTGGAAAGACGTTAGCATTCGAAGCTGACAGCCAAGAAAGAATTCTTTAGTGCCAAAAGGTAATTTTATTAAAGCACAGGACAGGACCCATGGGCAGAAAGAGCTGCACTGGGGTCATGCATAATGACCCATTACATACTTTCAAGTTGGGAGGCGATTAGGGACAGTGTAAGTCTCTAAGGAATTTTAGAAGCAAGGTTCCCAGGACCTTGAGAGCGCTAGCTATTGTTGGGAAAAGGTCATTTATACTATCTAATAAAACCTTAGTCCTGAGATCCTTCAGACGTATATTGTTGGGCCATTTGCTTGGGGGACGATTGCCAACATGTATCTTATGGGGTTTGGAGATAAAGGAAATTTCTAAAGGAATTTTTATAAGCTAAAGTAGACTTACAAGATCCTGGAGGTGGGGGGCAGGGTTCAGGCTAGGATTGCCCTTAGCAAAGTATTAACATTGAGTCAGACAGTGAAGAGTGTCACTCTCCCTCTTTCAAGGACTTGTCAGTGGGCAGTAGGTAGTAAGAAATTTAATAATTTTTCTTCTGCCTTTGTTTCCCATGTCAACATCACCCTGAAATTTTGAAAAAAAAATATTCTATAAAGGAAACAAAACAAAACAGTTTAGTTAAGAGGCTTTGAAAATCTGGTCTAGTGCAGAAGATGATAAATTAGGTGTGGGATGGAAAATGTATGCCATCTACACCCCTTACTGTTGGTATCTCCCATGCTGATGGTATATATCATTAGCTGATGGTTAAAGCCTTTGGCCCCGGGGTCATATGTGGCCCCAGGAAGCCACTAGCAATCAGTTGGGCATGCATTTGAGAAGAAGCCTAGAAAGTATCAGTTTACTCAAGGCATGGAGGTTCTGCAGACACTAGGCAATTACTACATAACATCATTTTTTTCTCTACTGACCTGTATATGTAATAAGAAGTGATAAATCACTGTACTATGGTTATTCTAGATTGTTTTTTGTAAGGATTCAAAAGTTTTACTCATCTTACGTAAATGGAAATAGCTCCCAATTGTAAGTAGGCAGTACTCTCAATACAATACCTTAAAATCACTTGAAGTTTTTGTTTGTTTGTTTGTTTTTTAGTTTCGGTTTTGGTTTTGGTCATGAGGAGTGGAAGGCACTGACTAACAAATTCTAAGTT
The DNA here is from genome assembly GCA_004024625.1 of Mellivora capensis. Lineage (NCBI taxonomy): Eukaryota > Metazoa > Chordata > Mammalia > Carnivora > Mustelidae > Mellivora > Mellivora capensis. The sequence continues at coordinate 27,005 of PISX010018320.1, read as the reverse complement.
ATATGTAAATGAAAATTACAAAATCAATCAACAATAGTCAAGGGAATTTTAAAGAAGATGAAGACGAAAGCTGGAGGAATCATATTCTAGAAAGGAAGATCTATAATAAAGCTATATTAGTTAAGTCAGTATGATATTGATAATGTTAAATTGATTAGTGAAAGAGCTTGGTCACTCTAGTCCTCGTGTTTATGATTATTTAATTTATGACAAAGGTGACTGAAGAGTAGTGATAAAGGATGATGTGACTGTTCACATAGAAAAAAAAAAAATCTTGGCTTTTACTCCAAGATGTACACAAAAGTTATTTCAAAGATGGATTGTGGGTCTAAATTAGAAAAGTAAAACATAAAATTTTTAGTAAAAAATATAGTATATCTCAGACTGGACAGTAGCCCACAGAGGGAGAGATGATAAATTATATTGCATTTAAATTAAGAACAGCTCTATTCATCAAAGCCATCATTAAGGAAATAAAAGGTAAGTTAAGAGTGGGAGAAAATATTCATTATACATATATGTGACAAAAGACACATTCAGAGTATATAAAGAATTCATAAAATTTGATAAGGAAAAGACAATTCAATTAAAAATGTGTAACATTTGAACATGCACTTCAAAAAAGAGGATATCTAAATTACCAATGAATGAATTATTCACCAAGAAACTTCATTATTCATTAAGAAAAGGCAAAGTCAGGCCTCAGTTGTAGCAGGGGAAATGTTTAGGGCAAAAGTTTAAGTAAATAACAGCTTTCTGTCAAACAAATGTTTGACAGTACTTGACAGTAATGTCAAGTAAAAATTGATGCAACCACTTTTGAAACTATTTTTTTGTACCTACCAATACATCTACTCTAAGCCAGCAGGTTTCCTAGGTATATACCCAATAACAACAACAAAAAAAAGTATACTATATTCACCAAAAGACAAGCACATGAATGCTCATAGGACACCCCATACCTCTATGGACAGAAGATTGTATAAAGAAGTCACGGTATATTGATAAAATGGAATACTATAAAAAATTTTTAAAAAAATAATAATAAATGGAATACTATACAGTAGTGAGAATCTTGAACTATAACTTAACACAGCAAACATGAATAAATCTTACAATGTAGACTGATGGAAGTCTGACACAGAGGAAAATATAATGAATTATTATATTACATACATTTCATTATATTGCATACATTTCAGAAATAGATAAAGCTAACCTATAGTCAGGATACTGGTCACCCTTGGAAGGGGAAATTGCTGGAAGGGGCCAGAGTAGATTCCTTCTAATTAAGTAGGTTGCTTCTAATTAATATTCCATTTAATAATATGAATGCTGGTTACATAGGTGCTCTCCCACTGTGGAAATCTATTGATTTATATACTTATCTTTAATGTACTTTTTACTACATATATTCAGTTAAAGGTTCATACCAAATAAACAAACAAATATGTTAGAAGCAATTAAATAGAAACTACACTGAAGGAGTCTCTGAAATCCTGAAAGTTGTAAACATCTAGTGTTTCTATACAAAATATTTTGACCAGTAAGTTTCAATAGGACTGGAGGCATTCACATGGCATTCATATATTCTCACACTCTCTACACATTCACATAGCATTTCATCCACATACCCTTTCCACAGATATCTTTGTCACCAAATTGTCAAACTTGGTCCTTCAAAGTTTCTAACCATGCTAGGATGACAATAAATAAACAAATTAGTAGCTTAATAAACTTGACTATTATATATTGTTTCTTTATAGCCAATTTGCTTTTTATTTAATTGTCTACTTTGTTGTCAAAGTGTCCATTTAAAAAAAAAAAAATCATAGAATGGAATATTATGCAGCCATCAGAAAGGATGACTACCCAACTTTTGTATCAACATGGATGGGACTGGAGGAGATTATGCTGAGTGAAATAAGTCAAGCAGAGAGAATCAATGATCATATGGTACCACTTAATTGTGGAGCATAAGGAATAACACTGACGACATTAGGAGAAGGAAAGGAAAAGTGAATTTGGGGGAAATCAAAATTGGGAGACGAACCTGAGAGACTGTGGACTCTGAGAAAAAAACTGAGGGTTTGGGAGGGAAGGAGGGTGGAGATAGTATAGGTGAGCCTGGTGGTGGCATTAAGGAGGGTACATATTGCATGGAGCACTGTGTGGTGCATAAACAATGAATCTTGGAACACTGAAAATAAATAAATAAATAAATAAAAATCACAGATGTTTAACATGAAATAATGTGTATAAAATTCATTCTAAAATACAAGAATAGGTTTATACCAAAAATAGAATCAAAACTATAAAGACAGTAGAAAAATAGACATGCCAGTTTAAAACCAGCTGTTTTCTATACAATATAACATGAGCATGAGCTCATAACATGAGAAAATGAGCATCTGAACTTTTGCATAATAGGCAATGCAGAAGCAGCCTACGGTTTACTCCAATTTAGATAAAATTCACTAAGAAGCAGGATTATCACTGGGAAACACTTGCCATGAAACGAACAAGGTAGCCTGGGATCCTAAAGCACTTCTTTATTATTGGCATGACAATTTAAAGTAGATAAATAAGACAAATTTGCATATAGAAAAAGGAGATACTGATTCTTTAGATGCAACAAGCAAAATCAACAGAAGTAGGAGATAAAAATACAGACTCAGGGGCGCCTGGGTGGCTCAGTGGGTTAAAGCCTCTGCCTTCGGCTCAGGTCATGATTCCAGAGTCCTGGGATCAAGCCCCACATCGGGCTCTCTGCTTAGCGGGGAGCCTGCTTCCTCCTCTCTCTCTCTCTCTCTCTGCCTGCCTCTCTGCCTACTTGTGATCTCTGTCTGTCAAATAAATAAATAAAATCTTTAAAAAAAATACAGACTTTGTTCTCTCTGATGAGAGAACAAAGATGGAGTGGGTTGATGTTATGTATAAATTATGTAAATCAAATGATGTGGGTTTGAGAAAGATCGAGTCATCTCTCCCCTTGAAATGACCAGTTTCCTGAAACCATCGATGAATCAAAAAATAAACAGTGTTGGGGAGTTTAAGTTGTTTTCTCTGCTCTACCTATTGGTTATTTCTGTTAGACCTGGTTCTGAGACGGGACTATGGGATAGTTCAGTTCCTCTGCAAGGCTCTTGGAGTTGAATTAGGTTGAACATTATGACAGCCTACCAGTAGAACAGAATATTCTCCATCTTTATGACAACCAAGGAGATTGAGTCCATTTGGTATAAAGATAAAGAAAGACATTGTCACGACAGACACCTGGACATGTGCAAATCAAACACACCATGGGGTCTTGATCTTGGTACCAAACTACAAGATCTCCCAGAAGACAAGGTACTTGAACAAAATCAGTGCTCAGAAGTGAGTTTCCACAACTGAAGATTTATACAGAGGTAAATGTTTCATGTAATATTTATGACATTCATCTTTCAGAAGAAAAGATTCTTGCCTTACCCAAATATCTTCTGTTTTCTAATAGTTTGTACTTTATTGTAACTGGCAACAGTGAGTTTCAAAGGCTAAGATTAATTCTGTCTGTTGTATTCTCTTTACCTAGCCTATTACCTGGCATATAGTTGATGCTAAATAAACACTTGCTTAATAAATATTTTGAATATTGAAAAATCTTATAATTTGAATAATTAATATTTTTATAACAACAATTTCAAAACAAATTTCTTTTGTTACTTGCTATCTGTGCACTTAATATAGGATCTAGTGAAAGAACTAATCAAAATTTATGATTAAACTACCTATGATAGAGATATAAAATTTATTTCATTTTATTCCAGAAGGAGGGCTGAATTTCTATTTATACATTTAGATAGATAGATAGATAGATAGATAAACTATCTTCCATTTAATCATATTGAGATATTTTTTATTAGAAAACATTACAGGTATTTTAATGTTCATATATGAATATCAGTATGTACACCTCATATATAGCATGACTCTTGATGCAGGTAAATCTAAAATGAGGAAACGTTTTCAATAATACTGCCAATTACTAAAGTCCTACAGCAACAAATTCACATACCAAAGATCAGGCCCTTAAACTCCTTCTGACTTCAATAGCTAACGCTTGCCATTGGGCAGATGGCCGGGAGCAGGAAATAGAGACAGCAAGTAGGGTTTCTACAGTTCGTGTGATCTGTGCCATTGCTGAGAGAGATATTCTGATCCTTACATTTCTATGTTTAGTTCAATTTGACTTGAATTCTCTCCAGCTTTTGCAAGCAATGTGGCTTTTTCTTGGTCCCTCTGAGAGAATTGTCTGAAGGGCTCTTCCTTCCTCAAAATGTTATCCATAGTTGTGGAAAAGCTGTAAAGCCCTGACATTCTTAATAGTGACAAGACACATCTCTTTTACAATTTTTCTGCCTGATAAATTCTTAACATTTCCTACAGGCAAAAACCACAGGAAAATGTGTGAGGGCAAAAATTATTTCACTGTTATTTTATTTTCTTACGGAAAATGATGGAAAATTCTTCTCTACCAGCCCATTTATATTCAGATCATCTCGGGCCAGAATCTTCTGGGCTAATTATTTTGTTCTTGAGTGAACAATAGATATTAAAATTTTTTAGTAGGCAGTGAATAAACTGTTGAACAATTGCAGAATATATACTTGAACTATGTGTGCCTAATTGTTCTAAATATGCGCTCTGTTGCTTCCGAGAGACCAAGTGGGGTAGAGATGCAGGGTAGAGTGGAATTATCCTCAGGGATGCAGGATAGTTCTGCTTAACACACTGGATCCAGTTCATCCACGGATCCAGGAGCAAAACAGACAAAACGAATGTTTCAGAGAGGAAAATTTATTATAAAATGATGGCAACTGCCAGGCAAGTAAGCAAACCTTACGTGCCGCTGGCTGTATGAAGGTATGGTGGTTAAATGAGCCTCAGGGTTTCTGTTTTTATTTGGCTAACGCAGGCTGACAGGAACCACAGCCTTCTCAATGAAACAGGGCGAACTACAGAGGCCTATGCTAGGGGCAACTACCATCAGCGCAAATCCATCATCCCAGGAAACAGAACTCTGTACATCTTCTTTTATGCGGAGCCCCAGCTAACAACCTTCGTCCGTGTACACAACATTATTTTTAGTTATATAAGTCACAGTTGTGAGGAAAATAACACAACTTACCTGAAAAGGTTAACGGTTTTCTTGGACACCTCATTTAAAACATTCATCTTTCTGGGTGAAACCACAGCTGTACAGAGTTAGTATAAAAGCTCAAGTTATAGCTCAAAAGTTCAATAAGCTTCTAAGAGCACTTAATGCCCAAACAGACTGAAAGTGTTTTTATGGAGATCAATGGGCAATTCAGTCCTCAGTCACATTTTATTTTTCTTATGAAGTGGAATGGTGGTATAGCTCCCCATAATATTGAAGACACATAAAGTCTTGGTTAAATCTACATGCTGAGCAAATCTTTTAATGCCTAATGTGTACAGTGGGCTCAGCTTGATGTAGGTGGTTATAAATGTAGTTGGGAATCCGGTGTCTCTTATGGGCCCACATAAAACAAATTTTAACTCATCCCTGCAAATTTCAAAAAATGTATTTGAGGAGGGGAATGAAAAGGTGACTTCCCTTAAGAGCTCCTCCCTTGACAGGGTTCCCATTTGTAGGGCATGACATGCAGATTTTTAGGAATGTGGTTGCGCACCCTGAATCAGTCAGTCTCCAGGGGATATAGTCAGACTAACCAGTCACAAGACTAATTTACAAGACAACCAAGTGAGACCTAATTATTAAATAAAACATATAGCTATCAAGAGGACTGAATACTTCTATTTACTGATCAGCATTTTCCTTCCCTATAGGCAAGTTAAATTATAATTATATGATTTCACAGTCAACATGGGAATAAAGCAAGAGCAGTTAATTGGGTATTTTATTGCCTAATGTCATCAAGCCCTGAGAGTGTGCAGTATTCAACTCAACACAGAGACGCAGCAACAATGGTCAGTTGCTCTTGGGGGGAAGCTAGGGTTCAGGTGAACCTCCCTACCAGTCTTGCAAAGAGAGAGAGGGATCGATACGTTAGTAGTATTCAGCAGACTGTGTTATGCATCTTGTTAAATTTAAAGTGCTCAGCTATGCGTCACATCAATAAATATCACCTGAGCTTTGCATACCACTTGGAACAGATCTGTAGAAAGTTCTATGTATCTAGAGGCTTTTGAATCTGTCACAACTTCATGAGGCCTCTGCCAATCCACAGAGAAGCAGTCCTCAACATTTTGGGTCTCAGGATCCCTTTATACTCTTAAAAATTGTTGAAAGCCCCAAAATGTTATTGTTTATTTTTTATTAAATCAATCAATATTCACTGGTTAAAAACTAAAACTGAATCAAGATTCATGTATTTATTCATTTAAGTTAATAAGAAACGACTTAGGGGTGCCTGGGTGACTCAATGGGCTAAGCCTCTGCCTTCGGCTCAGGTCATGGTCTCAGGGTCCTGGGATCGAGCCCCGCATCGGGCTCTCTGCTCAGCGGGGAGCCTGCTTCCCCCTCTCTCTCTGCCTGCCTCTCTGCCTACTTGTGATCTCTCTCTCTATCAAATAAATAAATAAAATCTTAAAAGAAATAATAAATGACTTAATAAAAAACACATAAAACACATTAAAAGCTTCCATTTTTAAAAACTGGTGCTGTGTTACTTATATTTTCACAAGCATTGTTAATGTCTGGCTTAATAGAAGACAGCTGGATTCATCTTTCTGCTTCTGCTTTCCATCTCCTGATATCACATATCCTGCAGCCACTGGAAAAACACAACATACAGGCATGAGAGAATAATGATGAAAAAGGCGAGTGACCTCATGCAGCTATTATTTAAATAGTTTCGATCTCAGGGACACAGAGATAAGGTGTTCAAGGACCCTCAAGATTTGCAGATCACTGCCTCTTCTGTATTCCTCTACATCTAACTTTCCAACTGCTACAACAGGAGTTCTGATTACCGGCTGTATGAGAGAGATTGCGAAACTTCAAAAATATCCAACTCACGCTTATACACAGGTAACTAACTCTTCTGTAACTGCTACCCTAAAGGATTAAGACTTCACTTGCTACAGGAACACAGGTGTTTAGGCTCTTGACTATCTCTTCCCGGCCTTCTTCCTCACCTCTCAAACTGTCTGCTTAAAGCTAGGAAAACCATTGCTTGCTTGCTGATGTGTGACAACTGGGTGAACGCCCTCATTTGCTGCCAGTCAGTGAGCCACCCGTATTCACAATAATATAAGGCCATTCAGCCAAAAATGTTGACTGGTAAAAACCAAGAAAGTCAGCAATCTAAAAGGATAAACAAGGGAGAGACATCTGTGAATATATTCAAAACGATATAAATTGGGGAGAAATCACATGAGAAAAAAACAATTCTGAGACAGATTGTTAGATCGGGAGAAATACCTTGAGATATGAAGACCTAGGGGAGAAGAAAATCCATTTAAGTTGTCAACGGGTTTTTAAATATTGCTGAGTGGGATTGAGCCCCCCTCCCACATTCTGGGGCTCAGCACTGTCACATTCCTGCTCTTTCACTGGCTTTAGCCTCCTGTGTGTTCATCCCTGCTTTAAAAAAAAAATCATCTTTCTTTTTCTCGAAGTCCAGTTTTCTCTACATGAAATATCCTCAGATTTCTTATCTCTTCTCCCATCCTTTGATTCTTTTTATTCTTTTTTTTTTTTTTACGATTTTATTTATTTACTTGTCAGAGAGAGAGAGAGTGCACAAGCAGGCAGAGTGGCAGGGAGAGGCAGAGAGAGAAGCAGGCTCCCTGCTGACCAAGGAGCCCCATGTGGGACTCAATCCCAGGACCCTGGGATCATGACATGAGCCGAAGGCAGCGGCTTAACCCACTGAGCCACCCAGGCACTCCGATTTTTTTTACTCTTTTTAAATTGTTTTATCTTGCTTGTAATTCTATTTTTCTAGCGGTACGGTTACAATCTTGCCACGCAGCTAGGTAAAGAACAAAATATCACGGTGCTACCAGGTTAACCACCTGGGCCAGCTGCCACCGTGCACCCCCTGGCAACATTTTGCCGCTTTCTAGAGGGGTCTCACCACCTGTTCTAGCTCACTGTTACCCTAGACTTGCCATTGCCCTACTGATAACAGATGAAGAGTCGGAGGTTGAATTTTTTCAACAGATGTATCCATGCGCCCTGCCACTTGGTTTCAAGTCCAATCCCTCCTTGTCCATTCTAAGTAATGGCGTTATATATAGTCAGCAGAGGCTCGAGGTGGATTCCAGAAGGGGTGAGTGTGCCATTAGCATACAAATTCCTTGAGAAAACATTTCTTTTTTCAGTATGATTGGATAGACAGAGCCGTTTGAACATTCCATCTAGAATAACTTAGCTTTAGATTTTCTGTTATATTACCTTAGGGTCCGTCAGAGCTCTAAGGTGATATAATGGGAAAGTGATGAAGGGAACAATAATTCTTCTCAGGTAACTGCTATCTCAGAGGAGGCTGTGCTTCAATATTTGTGCTTCTGCCATTTAAAGTCCCAGTGGTGATACTCTAGAGTGAGCTGAGACCTCCAGTTTCCCACCTACTAATGTCACAACAATAAGTGTCTCTCCAGAATGATTTGTATCATTTTACTCATCAAACTGGATTCACATTAATTCATCTTCATAAGATTTCCATTGACACATAACACAGAGAAAATATAAAGATTGATTTTTTTTCACTTGTAATTCGTGATGTAAATTCATGATGTTAAAAATGGTGCTTTGCTGGGAGATTGGAAGTAAAATTAAGCATTAGGGGTCTATACCAGAATTCTCCAGGTACTCTACATTTAAGTTAGTTTATTTTGCAGTATAGGAATTTCTGCCGTATTTTTAAATTAAATTACTATTTGTATGCTCTAAGTTTTATTTGGCAGTAAAATCAAAGTATATACTTTTCACTATCCTTTTTCTAAGTTACTTTTGATATGAAAATATTGCACAGAGAGATTTTCATCTATATTACACATGAGTAACGTTACTATAAATTGATTAGGTAGGCTGAATAGTCTAACAGATTGTACCATTTAATTGTGCTTATTTTCTTGGAATGTTTGAACATATCAATATTTTCCAGTTTTTAGCTATAGGAAAAGTGTTTCTGAGTGTGTAGCTGATTTTTGTTGTTTCTGGCCTCCAAGCTTCCATGACCTATTCATAATAGCCCCTGATTTCCTTCTGGAACATCATGGCTCCCACACTGTGTGCCCTGTAGGTAGTGGGAAGATAAACCAGGCTGTTGTTTCCGTTCACCAAACATGTCAAAGGGATGCCTGGAAGCCCCTGATGTGAGATTCCTTCTCTAAATATTAGTCTCCAATTGAACTTCAAGAATTCTAATGGTGGCTCTTAAGTGACTGGCTATCTGTATGATCACTTTCATTCCTACCTTATCCAAGCCTGGTTCTTAGTTGTTTCATTTTTATTTTCAATTGTTGTGGTTAACCTTGTATGTAATCTTATCCTTCCAAAAATTCCACTTCTTTCTTTCTTTCTTTCTTACTTTCTTTCTTATAGAAAGAGTACAAGTGAGGATGGGGCAGGAGAGATAATCTCAAGGAAGGTCCATGCCCAGCACAGAATCCAACACAGAGCTCGATCTCACAACCCTGAGCTCGATCTCACTACCTTAAAATCACAACCCTAGTCAAAATCAAGAGTTAACCATTTAATCAACAGAGTCACCCAAGAGCTCCCCAAAATTCCATTTCTGTCAGCCTGATAGGATCAGTTTTTATTATTTGCAACCAAGGTATTCCGAATGACAGGTGGGAAAGATCAAGAACAAACTTTTTGGATTTTAAGTTTTATTTCTCAAGTATTTTGAATCCACCTCAGAGAAAAAAAGACTAATTAGTCTGGATGTGTCTAAACTCCCTACCAGTGTTTAATTTTTCCCTTCCCTTCCTAGTGTTTCAGCAGAGGCTCAGAGATGAACACAGTACAGTGATCTCCTAGTACATAGAACAAAGGTGCTAAATCATGTATGGAGCCAATGACAAAATACTGTGGAGGCGACTGTGTCCACATACTCACCACCCATCTCCAGGCTCTGAAGAGTGTTGAACATGGGGGGTCTTGGATATTTTGGAGAAAATTGTCCGTATTTTGTGAATTGAACACACATCACACACACAAGAAACAGGGGTAATTCTTTTCCTCTATCACCTCAAGCAAAATGAGGTTTTAGAAACAGTTCTTGTAGAGTTTAAGAGATGTTCTCTGAAATTTGCAGGACAGAAAGAATGACTATCTATCCATCTATCTATCTATCTATCTATCATCCAGAAAGAAAGAGAAAGAGAGAGAAAGCAAATAAATTGAAAATGTCCACATACGTCTATATATCTAAGAATTTGAGATTGGGTTAATTAAGTATTCTATATCCATATTAAGGAACACATTAAGTTATTAAAATGATGGTACCTTTGGGCCACCAAGGTGGTACAGTCTGTTGAGTATCTGACTCTTGGTTTCTGCTCCAGTCATGATCTCAGAGTCCCAAAATTGAGGGGGGAGGAGTGTGTTTGAGATTGTCTCTCCTTCTCTCTCTGGCCCTCCTGTTCCTGCTCCCTCTCTCTAAAGTAAATAAATCTTTTAAAAATAAATAAATAAAATGATGGCACCTCTCTATTTATTCACACAAAAATATTCATAAAATACTTGTAAATGAAAATCAACTATCAACTATTCTTGCTGTATATTCATAATCTACGTATACAAAAAAATTTTTATGGCAATAGTGGCAGAAAATAAATAAAAATGGTAGTGCAAGTTATCTCTTAATATTTTTCTGAGGTCATTATCCTGTTTCTATTTTTGCTTATACAAAGTTTTAACATTTCTGTGTAATAAATTTTATGTGTAAAAATATGTATGCTTACTTTTCAAAACACTTGACATTTTTAACATAGTCCACTTACAGTGATAGCAGCAGCCCCAAAGTATGCCAGTAAAAACAGAGAAATGATTAAGTCTTTCTGAAACACTGTTTGGATAAAATCACAATCATGGTGCCTGTGAAGCTTTGGAGTTAAACAGCCTCGGCTTGGTTTCTGGTTCTCAGTTTCTACTAGTATATCCCTGAGCCAGTGCTGTCACCTCTCTGGGTCCCAGATTCCTTATCTGTCAAACAAGCGTGTTAAGGAGGGCTGCCTCGCGGGACTGCTGCAAACATAAAACAATGACCATAAAGTGCTAATGGTGCCCATGATATGATCACCCAATAACTGGATGACAGTGATGAGGGTGCCTTCATGATGAGGCTCACCACTTTCACCTTATGAAAACATGGTGATCTAGATCCCCAGAGCAATTCCAAGTTGTAATTTGGCCCCCTCCTACCTCTCTAGGGTTCAAAACGTCTTCTGTTGCAATCACTTGGCACAGTGTTCATGACCTGAGGCGCTCCATGGCAATTCCCAGAATATCACTTTAAAGTACTTTCAGTCAAGGACAAATAGAATGAGTCTAACCTTTTCCAAGTTGAATCAGTTTTGTGGTCCTTCATGATGTTTTCATTAACCAGAGGTATGTTAATTGTTGTGTTAGGAAGAAAGACCTCTGTGAATGAATATGTTTGGATAATTTTTTTTAAATTATATGTCTCCTGAGTGCCTTTAATAATTTAATGTAGGACATATGTCTCTGTGAATGAAGGTTAATCATTCAGTATTTCTCAAACCTTTTTTTTTTTTTTTTTTTTCAGCAACTGTCTGAAAGGAGTCTGGGAAGCATCAACCCAAGGTTTCACATAACTGTTTTAGAACTTTTATTATTCACCCCAAAATATTTCATCTCTCAATAACTACTTGACTTTGAAGGATATAAGTGTCATCCTAAATGACTGAAATACTGCATAGTTTGAAAAGTATTTGCAGATATCAAGATTATGTTGAGCATGCTAACTTGGAACGAGGTTCTTTACATCTTCAAAGAAGAAACAATAAAAAGTTGGAAATACAATCTATACTGAATTAATGTCTGTAACAGCTTTCATTGAATTCTGTAAACCCAAATAATTCTGTAAACTTAAAATAATGAGGTTATTTATTCCACTTAAATATCTGTTAAATATTTTTTTTAAGTAATGGTTGGTCTTAGTTGGTTAATACCACCTATTTTGAAAAAAAATGTGACTCTAGCTAAAATTAAATATGACTATTTATTTTGAATCCCTCTATTTTCTCAACTGGAAACTTTAAAATATTTTTAATGACAAATTTTAAAAATATAAGAGCATTCCAAAATCACATCTAGTTTCTTTCCATTTCTAAACTATATTGATTTGTTCCGTACTCCCTTAGAGATACAAATCATCTCATTAAATCTGAGGATCAGGTGATGTGTATTCAGATCGCAGCTCTTCCCTAGATACAAACTGCAAGGGCACCAATTAGGTTGGTGTTTTCAGTGAGGCAGGCAGTTCTTCCTGAAGAACTGGAATAAAACCAGCCGAACTCACTGGGAGACACCACTGGGACTGGCCTCTGCCTCAGGCTACATTCAAAATTAAATTCAAGTACAATAACCACAAACCCAAGTTACCAGCATTTGACAAAAGACAGAGGTGATTTCTCCTAGCTCTGGAACTAAATCAGAGTGAAACACAGCTCTGAAGACCAGCAAATACTTACATATGAAAATTCTAGATAGACAATGAAAATATTTCATGCCACCATTGTGTTATTCCTAAAGAATAAGATGACAAATTACTAACAAGATAGAAACTATTTTCATCAAAATAGGTGGGACTGATAGGACATTTTACATGCAATTACTAAAAAGCCACAATCAGGAGTTCTGTACAAATACTCAAAAATCAATATGTCCTTCACCCACAACCTAGAAAATTTGATTAGAGTTACTATTTTTCCCCCAAGTTTTGGTGTTTTCTTGCCCAATATTCTACAGAATTCCTAACTCACTCATTTTTACTGAATTCTAAACTTACTTACAGAGATTTGAACTTTCTTTAGTTATGAAATATTTCAAACATACAGGAAAGTGTAGAAAACTTCCTAATAGACAGTTATGCATTTCCCACCCAAATTTAACTATTTCATATTGTGTGATAATTGTTTCAGATATTTTTTTAAACAAGCAAAACATTAAAAGTGTAATAACAGTTCAATTCCATTTCCTTCCTCCCTTCATTCCACAGTTTTGAATATATATATATATATATATATATATATATATATTTTTTTTTTTTTTGAATGAGAGAGAGTGAGTGAGCAGAAGCAGTGGGGAATGGCAGAGGAAGAAGCAGGCTCCCCACTGATTCGGGAGCCTGTAGTGGGGCTCAATCCCAGGACCCTGGGCTCATGACCTGAGCAGAAAGAAGGCAGATGCTTAACCGACTGAGCCACCCAGGTGCCCCTAGTTTTGAATACTTCAGTGCTGGACAGTATGTTAGGTGCAAAGGATTCACAGCATGAACAGGTATTACAGGTCAAGTCCCAGATCTCATGTTGCTTGCTCAGAAAATGTAAGTATACATCAATTATTGCTCAGTGCTATGACAAAAGGAATTGTGGTGTAAAGGACCAGAGTTTGAGAGAGGACTTCTTTTAGAAGTATATAATGGCATGTATCCGCCATTATAGTATCATACAGAATGTGTCACTGCTCTAAAAATGCACTATACTCATCCTTCTCGTCCTTCCTTCCTCCCAGTGCCTGGAAACCACTGATCTTTTTACTATCTTCATAGTTTTACCTTTTATAATATCAAATAATTTGTATCATATAGAATATATATAGTCTTTTCAGATTGACTTCTTTCACTTAATAATAAATATTTAAGTTTCTTCCATGTCTTTATGGCTTGATAGTTCATTAATTTGGGGCACTGAATAATAATATTTCATGGTCTGAATGTACCACAGTTTATTTATTCATCCACATGCCAAGGGGCATCTCTGTTGTTTTGGAGTTACCAATAAAGCTGCTATGAAAATTGGTGTGTACGTTTTGTGTAGACATAAGTTTTCAACTCCTTTGGGTGATACCAAGGAACACAATTGTTGGATCGCATGATAAGTTTACAGTTAGTTTTATAAAAAGTGTCAAAATGTCTCTCTGGTCAGCTGTACATTTTTCATTCCCTTCAGTAATGAATGAGTGTTCCTATGGTCCACACTATGGCTCGCACTTCATCTTGTTTGAATATTTTGCTATTTTAATAGGTTTATAGTAGCATCCTATTGTTTAACTTGCATTTTTCTAATGACATTTCATGTTGAACCTCTTTTTCTGATTTATTCCCATCTGTATATCTTTCTTGGTGAGGTATTTATTCGGACCTTTTGCCCATTTTTTTTCAAGTTGTTTGTTTTCTTATTGTTGATTTTAAAAAGTTCTTTATATATTTTGGATATCAGAAATGTGTTCTAAACTATTTTCTCCCAGTCTGTGGCTTATCTTTTAATTCTCTTAATATCTCTCATAAAGTTAAAGTTTTACTTTCAATGATGTTTAGCTTATTGATTATTTTTGTCATGGATCATGCCTTTGGTGTTTCATCTAACTAGTCATCACCATATCAAAGATTGTTTAGATTTTTCCCCATGTTACCTTCTAAGATTTTTATAGTTTTACATTTTACACTTAGGCCTATGATCTATTTTGATAATTTTTGTAAATTGTGTAAGATCAATGTCTATATTGATTTTTTTTTTGCATGTAGATGTCCACTTGTCCTAGCACTGTTGTTGAGAAGGCTGTCAATTTGACATTGTATTGTCTTTACTCTGTTGTCAAAGACAGTTTAGTACACTTGTGTGGGTCTATTTCTAGACTGCCTCTTCTGTTCAACTGATATATTTCTCTATTCTTTGCCAGTACCACACTGTCTTGATTAACTTAGATTCATAGTAAATCTTGAAGTTGTGAAGGAAATTTTTTTTAAAGAGTGTGGTTAGTTAAATCTCTCTTGTGAAGTGATATCTAGAAAAAAAAGAAAGTAGCAATCCAGACAAATATTTTGGGATGAAGTATTTCAGGTGGAGGAAAGTGTAAGCAGAAATATCTGAAGAAAAAAATGTTTGATTTCTGGAAAGGAAAGCAAGGTTACCAGTGCAGCTGGGAAAGTGATCCTGAGGAAGAGTGAAAAGGAATAAAGTCGGAGTAGTAGCAAGCACTAAGTCAGGTGGAGCACTGTAAACCCTGGTAAAGACCTTGGATTATATTTTTAAGGGTAATAGAACCCATGAGAAGATTTGAGCAGGCAGTGAGTGATGTGATCTGATTTACATTTTTAAAAGAATCATCTGGCTGCTTATGGATAATAAACATTTTGTTTTATGTGGGAATAGAGTAGAATAGAGACAGAATATAAGTAGAGACAGCATTTAGAAGGCTTTTTTGGCAGTCTAGCACAGAACTAACAGGAACACAGGATAGGATGACAGCTATGGAGGTTTGGAGAAGGAATTGCATTCTGGATGTACTCTGAAAATAATGCAAAGAAGATGGATTGGATGTCAGAAGATGGGATATGAAAGAAGAAGCTAGAATGACATTGTAAATTTTGGTCTAAGCACTTGATGATGGTAGATATTATTGAATTAAGCAGGAAGCTTTTAGGGAAGACCAGCTTTGCTGAAAAATATGGAGTCCTATTTTGACCATGTTAAGTTTCATAGTTTATTGATATTCAAGTGGAAATGTCCAGTAAGCATTTGGATATAGAAGTCAGTGTAGAGACAAACATTGTAGAGTCATCAGCACATAGGTGATATTTGAAGCTATGTAAGAGTCTGGCTCCCTCATCTACCTTTTGAAAGAAATAAAATGACTCATTAATATTTCCCAAGATTGAAAACTAGCACCTTAGTAAATAGCAACTTAGCATCAATCTGTTACTATATTAAAAGGCACTTCCATATATCACACCTCACTCAGACTTCTTATTAAGCATATCCTGTGCCCATGACTTTACCCTTCAAATATTCACAATATATTTTAGCATTCCATCACCTTTTACTGTGGCTTTCTCTTTATCCCTGTTTTATCTTCTCTGTGACCCTTAAAAAAGACGAGAAGTAGAAGTATTGTTTGGAGAGACAACATAAAGGCTATATTGGAGTCAAAACTAGAGATGGGAAAGAGGACATAGATTCAAGGAATTTTATGAAAGCAAAATTGAAGAATCACTTTGTATTAGTTTCCTAGGTCTGATATAAGAAAGTATTGTGAATGGGGTAGCAAAAACTAGAAATTTATTCTCATACATTTTCGAGGCAAAAAGTCTGAAATAAGGTGTCAGGAGGACCATGCTACCTCTTAAAGCTCAAGAGAAATTCTTTCCTGGCCTCTACCTAGGTTCTGGTGGTAGCTGGCCATAATTGGCTTTTCCTTGTATCATAACTGTACCATTATAATCTCTGTTTGCTTCTCTACATGATCTTCATCTCTTCTAGCCTGTCTTCTGGGTCACCAACAATTGGACTGAGGCCCTACTCTACTCCAGCATGACATCATCTTAATTAAATCCTTGAAGACCCATTTTCTTAAGTAAGTTCACATGCACAAGACTTAGGGGTTAAGAATTTTAACATAATACAATTGAAGGTACAGCACGTTGAGTATGGGAGGTAAGGCTGAGGGACAAGGGGACAAGGACAGTTGGAGTAAAAGAGGAAAGAGTCATTTATTATTCCCAGGATTCTACTTAAGTGATAGGCTAGCTTGTATTAGATAAGCAGGGTTGGAAAAGTGAGAGATAATGCCAAGTTTGAGTGTCTATGGGAAGCTCAGACTCACGTATCTATATGGGCTGGCTACATGTGTCTGAAGCTTGGTAGACTTCTGGACATGAATAGAGTCCTCAGCATAATAATAGTGTAATAGGGTAATAGTGGCATATGGGTAGTAGTAGAAACCATAAGTGTATAGATAAAATAACTTAATCATAGCTTACATGTATTAAGCACATACTGTGTGTTAGCCACTATACCAAGCACTTAGTGTGTATTAGCTAATGTAATCCTTATAACGACCTTATAAATGCTGTACAGTTATTATCCCCATTTTACAGATATGGAAACTGAGTCACAGAAAGATGAAATAACTTGCTTAGTTAGTAACTTGCTGAGTAAGATTCCATTCCAGGCTGTTTGAGTAGAAAGCCTGTGTATAAAACAACTGAAGTCTCTTGATGTGTCAAAGGAGAGAAACGGAAGCTGAGAAATGCATGCCCATATATGGAGTCATTGAAGCAATGAGAGTTATTTGATCTGGACGTGAGATTCGCCCACTCTGAGGAATTTTGCCTCTTCTCCATAATTTAGAGAACAGAATTATGGTCAGTGTATGGTGGTGAAGTAAGTTTAACGTAAAATTAAAGCTTTCTGAAATGCAATGTCAGGTCTTTTTTTTTTTTTTTTAAAGATTTTACTTACTTATTTGTTTGTCAGAAAGAGAGAGAGAGAGCGAGCACAAGCAGGGTGGCAGGCAGAGGTGGAGAGAGAAGCAGACTCCTCTGAGCGAGGAGCCCAATGCCAGACTCAATCCCAAGACCCTGGGATCAGGACCTGAGAAAAAGGCAGCAGCTTAACCTACTGAGCCACCCATACATCCCTGCAATGTCAAGTTTTAAGAAAAGATAGTCTCCTTCCATTAGGATACTGGACCCCCAGAAAGTTTTTAAGAAATGTTATGGTATTGAAATGAGGCTAGGAAGACTTTTGAAGGATTTTATAAAGAAATGCAAGAATACATGGCCATTAAGAGGCATTCCAACTATGAAATTCTGTAAGACATTACATTTGATTGAAAATATTGTTTTTGAGTTTTTTAATAGTTATCCAAACTAGCTAATTTTGAAAACAAATTTAAGAAAGTTATACTCTTAAGAAAAAATACTTATTGCTAAAAATATACAATTTAAACAATTGTTGCAACATGGGAATAAAAATTTGTATTAACATAATTACATTTACCAGAGATTTTGATAAAGTCTCCTCATAGAGGATATTAAGGCCATGACATTTTTAGGCCTGGAACTGTTAACTATTTGCAATTCCAGTTTTGTAACCCATGAATACATGAGAAATGTTTATCAGGAAAATCTCCCTGCCCCCAATATACTATTATAGCTGAGTGGGAAGCCATGACTTGTCTTATTTTAAAAACATTTTTTTGGAGTGTAAATCACTTATTCAAACTTACATATTTCACTGAAGAACTGATGTTAGATTCAGGATTTCCAGACTACAGAATGTCATTAAGAAATAATGGAAAAGATTAGAAAACCTGTTAGAAACCTCAGTGGGTTAGGAAAAACCATCCTGAACTGTGGAATTCAATATATTCAGATTTTACTAAAAAGAGATAAGATCCAGAATATGTAATAAGAGATTTTATCTGGGCAAGGAGGCTTATTTTATGAAGAATGTTTTTAAGAATATTGGCTTTTAACTATCAATTCTAAGGAATGACTCTAAATTAGATGATGCTTAATGGTTATCATTAGTTATTAGAAGTAAGTCATATTGAATCATAGCTGTAGGTCCTTTAATTTGCAAACAGTTTTTAAAAATAATTTACAATGGATTCCTGCCTGTGTGCAGTGTGTGTTATGAAAATAAGAGGCACTTTAGTAGCTTAAATTTTAAATTTTGGGAGGTTTTATCTTCTCTTTCAAACCTATTTTATATTAAATTACATTAAATCAGGCTCAGTTTTTAGACCCTCTGACCGGAGATCTCCTATAAGCAAATGTTTTAAGTCATGTGCATAACCATACGTTTTCAGAATTTTTATAGCCATAATCAGGTAAAGTACCAGATCTGACTACATAGGAATCATCATATAGTATTTGTCATCTGCATTTATATGCTATGTTCTACTGGTATCTATAGTTACATATTGTTTCCTATTCATTTAATCTAAGGATCTATATTTGAAAATATGTAATTGAAAATATGAGAGATAATAGTAGATAATAAATGTGTTTCATTAGACTGCACAATAGAAATGGAAATGCGGTCTTATGAAGTAAATAGATCATTATCATTAAAATTATATCTGTGATTATAAAACAGTTATATTTAAAGTAGATAACCAAACCATGTGGGTTTTTTCCTTAAAATTTTCAATGGGTTATATTTTGATTAATTTTATTATAATTCTCATTCTGCATTATTACTCTAAGACAGTACGAACAGATAATTAAATTACCTGTGACTTTGCAACTAATTTTCAGATTTTTGAGAGTATATGCTACTTTTCATCCTCTAATTTACTCAGACTTTGACCTGGCAAGCTTTTTCCCCTTCCAAATTAACCTAAGGATAAGTTTCACAGAATAATAATATTTTAATAAAACTGAAGAGCATAGTATGGATTATCATAAATGAAGTCCAACATTTTTTTATTATAAATATTCCTGAAAACCTGGAGAGAGAGATTTGAAGTGACAAGACATCAAACAATTCCTTCTTTTTAATCAGTGAATTCACCATTAGGTTATGTTAGTCATCTGATAAGTCAGGTCTTTGTTCCTTAGGGCATAAATTTTCCACAGCAACATCTTTACAACCGGATCCTTTTCTAATGAGGGTTCATGTTTGTCTGCCTATAGCAGAAACTTTTCTCAAGACTTAAACACATAGGGGCTAATTTTTGTCACATAACAAGAACATCCACACCAAATAACAAAGTGATTTCTCTGAGCTTTCGGAGTCCAGGTGCCTTCCAGATCTTTGTTCGGAGCTCCTTAACTCTAGGCCTTCATTTTGATGTTCAGATGTTGGCTTCTATGCGTCCAGTTACTACATTCATTTTTGCTCCAGCTAGTTAAAACGTTAAGGGCAAAGAATAAGACCTAGACCAGCTAAGTTAGTTTTCTTTAAACAAATCAAAAACCATGATATCAAAACCTTTCCAGGAATGCCCACTGGCCATTTCCGTTTATATTCCAATGGCAGCAAGTCTATTCAACAGCCACTCCTTGATGTAATAGAGGTTGGCTGCGCATAAAACTGGGAACATTGTCATACAAAACAAAATTGCAGTTCTCTTAGAAAGGAAAAATGGGAAAAATGGATATTAGGCAGTGAGAAAAGTCTGTTATAGAACCCACACCTGGTTTATTCAAAAATTCCTCAACTAGAAGACATACAGATGGCCAAGAGACACATGAAAAAGTGCTCATCACTCATCATTGGGGAAATGCAAATCAGAAACAATGCAATATCACCTCACATCTGGCAAAATGGCTAAAATTAACAACTCGGGAAACAACAGATGTTGGTGAGGACACGGAGAAAGGGGAACCGTCTTGTACTGTTGCCAGGAATGCAAACTGGTGCAGCCACTCTGGAAAACAGTATGGAGTTTTGTCAAAAAGTTAAAAATAGAGCTACCTTATGACTCAGCCATTGCACTACCAGGTATTTATCTAAAGGACACAAAAATAGGGATCCGGAGGGGCACCAGCATCCCAATGTTTATAGTAATAATGTCCACAGTAGGCAAAATATGGAAAAGGCCCAGATGTTCATCAACAGATTAATAGATATAAAAAGATGTGGTGTGGTGTGTGTGTGTGTGTGTATGTGTGTGTGTGTAGTGGAATATTACTCAGCTATCCAAAAGAATGATATTTTTCCATTTACAATGACATGGATGAAATATACTAAGTGAAATAAGTCAGTCAGAGAAAGATAAACACCACATGGTTTCACTCATATGTAAAATTTAAGAAACTTAAAGATGAACATAGAGGAAGGGAAAAAAATAAAATAAGATAAAAAGAAACAGCAAGGGCACCTGGGTGACTCAGTTGATTAAACAACTGCCTTTGGCTCAGGTCATGATCCTGGAGTCCTGGGATCGAGTCCCGCATTGGGCTCCCAGCTCCATGGGGAGTCTGCTTCTCCCTCTGACCTTCTCCCCTATCATATTCTCTCTTTCACTCTCTCTCTCTCTCTCTCTCTCAAATAAAACAAACAAAAAAACAAACAAACAAACAGCAAGCCAAGCCATAAGAGACTCTTAACTATAGGGAACAAACTGAGTATTGCTGGAGGGGAAGAGGGTGGGGGATAGGGTAATTGGGTGAAAGGCATCAGGGAGGGCACTTGATGTAATGAGCACTGGGTGTTCTATGCAACTGGTGAATCAGTGAATTCTACCCTGAAACTAGTAATACATATGTCAGCTAAACTGAATTTAAATAAAAAAAAAAATCCTCAACCTAACCTCTGCCAATTAGTGGCATGAATTTTTCTACCTTTAACCTACCTAATCAAATTTTAGTTGCTTTAATCACTGCTGCTCAGAAATATTGCTTTGAAAAGCAGCCCTAGAATTTTCACATCCCCCTTATTTCTCTGACCTCTCAATTGCCCAGTGATCTCCCATTTCATCATTTTTCCCATCCCTTTATTCCCTACTGAATTCAATTTCTGCCTTCATGTGATTTGTAGGCTTTTGAACTTCTCTCAAGTCTGGTGAAAATAAGTTCCCTTCTAAATTTATTTGCCAACCTCCTTCTCCAGTCCTCACATTCCTATATCACTGACCTGGCAATCAACCTTTTTATCAGTGCATTCTCAAGTCCCTCTCTCATGAACTTTCTATAGAATATCTACCACGAAGACCAATGTAATGTGAACGTTGAGCTTGTTCCATAAAGCCTTCACCACCTTGGCTCCCAACCAAGAAGGAAGGAAAGGTTGGGAGCCCTTAATTTCATCCCACCACTATCCCACCAAGTGTCTGAGGCATACCCTGTTTATATTTGGGAATCACAGGAATCTGGCAAGTGTGGTCCAAGCAAGGACTAATGGTGTTTGAATAAAGATTTAGGGACAACAGAGTGGAGCATTCTCTATGTTTTTTTCAAGGAATTACAGACAGCAAACTGTTTTCCACATCATCAAAATATTTTCTTAAATGAATGAGCCCCCAAAGCCTAGGTACATGAAAGGGTAGGGATCAAACTGGCAGAAAGAAGGAGAAAATTCTCAGGGTTGATTAATACCTTAAAATAACATCCTCCCATCATAGAAGCCATCATTTTATCATTAGGCTCTGGTTCCCTGGTGTTACTATTTTCTGATTTCAGAAAAAAACAAATATTTGACATGCAATGTCTACCTGCTTATTATAATACAATAATGTAACTATAGAAGGATACATTTTATGAAATCCCAGCAATGCACAGTCTTTCTACCAGCTAGACTACCAATTCTATAAATCCCCTTTCCTGAACCCCCTAGATCCATAGAATATGGAATATTATACCAAAACAATATTTAATGCTGAGAGTCAAGTAGTTCACAGCTAATTTGCATGCAGAAAAGTGAATAATTTATCAAAATCACAGCAAGCAAAGAATTCAAAATAAAGAATAAACCTTTGGCAATTAAAAATTACTGTGAATTTAGAAGATGAAGGCTTCTTGATACCATTACTTGATGCCAGAGAGCTCATTCTCACTAGTTCTATAGGATCTGTTAACATAGGCCACCAGCCAGCACTCACATGAACTTTTTGTTATGGTGAACTTTTTATTGCAATGGTGTGTGTAGGAGGGATTTGACCTGTATGTGCCCCCAAGAATTCTTTTGCAGAATATAATTCACTTTGACAAGGCATTTGGAAACACAGTATACTTTCAATAAGGGTATCTCCAGGCTTCAGAATCCTATTCCTCTAAAATCACAGTCACGTAAAGGAATAATTGTTTGGCTTCGAAACAAAATGCGTTCAGGGATCTGCTTAGTAATTTTGTTTTAAAATTAATAATTATTGTTAATAATATCTAGTATTTACTGGATATGATGCCAAAAATCTGAACTCAAGATCACCCTCTTGGTACAAATATTATTTGAGAAACTACATATTTTTGTATATATTCTGTGTATTTACTTTCAGATGCTTTTGAAGTATGACCACAGAGCTATTTAATTCTGTGACCTAATACTTCTAAATTTGGACCCAACAGGAAAAACTCCTTCAGTATTGTGTTTAAGATTCTAGATAAGTTCGGCAGTAAGTGATATATGAAATCTGGATGTGATCTATATTAGTAATAAGAGTGGGTGAAAACTTACTGATTGCCACCAATTATATGCAGAATGCTGTTCTAGATGTTTCTTTTGCTTGAGCTGGAGGTAAGATTTTATATGTATGTATGAGTATATGTGCATGCGTGAATATATATATGAATATAGCTATGAGTATATATTCAATTATAACTCAAAACACGAAAAGCATCACAAAACAACACAGGAGATATATTTGTCATTTTTTTTTTTAGTTCTCATGTAACTCAAGTATGCATTGCATCTGTCATAAAATTAGCAACAGGATTTTCATCTGCATTAAAACTCTTCCAACAATAAAATCATTATCAGCATTTCCCATATAAGATTGACCCTCTTTGCCCTTCCCACTCCCTACCCCCAACACACACATATTCTATTGCCAAAGGGAGAAATGATAAACAATCTTTATATTCTGATCCTAACATCTTTCAGAAAAAACAAATTGGTGTACAAAGCAATCACTAGTACCATTGGTCAAATATTCTCAGTTCTTTTCTTTTGGGCACCAGATAGGATGATGCTTCTTTTCCCTTGGAATTCTCTACTCTGGGAATCAAGTATGGCCTTGTTAATTGTGTTGGCCAATCACAGTGCTTGGGAAGCACTGTGAGTCGCTGTATGGAGAAGTTTTTAAAGCTGGTATGTAACTCATCATTCTCTCTCCCGCACAGCAGCAGGCCACTGTCAGAACACTGGCATCCTATCAGCTGACCAAAACGACCCAGGACCCCTCTCAACCATGATAAAAATAAGACATAAGTGAGGAAAAATCAGAAAAACAAAAAAACAACAAACAAACAAACAAAAAAACCCTTCATTACTTTAAGCCATCAAGACTTTCAAATTTTATACTGCATCATAAAAGTTAGTTTACCCTAACTGATACAGCCAGAAAAGTAAACTTTCTGCTCTGAAGTTAAACTGTCATCTAAAACTGAATAAGCAATCCTGGTGAAGTATTATTTGAGGAACAGGATTCCTGGTATTTTTTCATTCATTTAGGAATCATGGGAGTATGAAAATGGTGTTGATCATTTTGCTAGACCTGAGGGTATAGAGATGAATTAAGTGTGACCTTTGGTCTCAGAGATCTTGCATTCTTTTTTTTTATATGATTTTATTTATTTGACAGAAAGAGACACAGTGAGAGAGGGAACACAAGCAGGGGGAGTGGGAGAGGGAGAAGTAGGCCCCCCATGGAACAGGGAGCCTGACTCGGGGCTCCGTCCCAGGACCCCAGAATCATGACCTGAGCTGAAGGCAGCTGCCTAACAACTGAGCCACCCAGGCCCCCTGAGATCTTGCATTCTAATACATGTATCATATAAGTATTAGGAAATCTATCCCATAGGAGGTGTACTTCAGCTTGTCTCTGTAGTTGGTCAAGCATTTTATGAGAATCATAGATGTAAGAGCCCCTTCCTAAGCTGAGAAAACAGTGTGTGTGCAAAACAAGTGAAATTATACATTTTTTAGGTTATGTTGAAAATCTCTCTGTACCTGAGGTACTTTTCTGTATCTTAAATTAATCATAACATGTATACCCAAAGAAAAAAGGAACCACAAGTTTGCTTTTGTCTTCTCCCCGCCCCCACTACTTTGAGTTAACAAAATAACAAAATATTTGGAGGTGGTGTTAAGTACCATCAGGGTTATCCAGAGATATATCTTATATTGAGACAGGATTTCTGTAAAAATAATCCAAAAACACATTTTCCTTTCTTCCATTCAATTTATGTTGATTTCAGAAGAATCGGGGTATATTTGGCTACACGACTTTGCAGATCAGTACATTGGATATTTTGAATATTTGGAATATGATCATTGATTTTCTATTCAGCTGTGAAAAATGTATTTAGCATTCTGTATAAAGCATTCAACAAAAAAAATCCTTCTTTATTATATGCTATAGCCAACAAAGTCCATATAGGAATTCTTTATTATAACAGTTGCCTTGCTGGCTAGAAAAATTCATTTTCAAAACTAAAGGTTGTCAGGAAAAGTTGCAGTATATCCATTAGATAGCTTTGATTATGTGTGAGTGTGTGTGTGTATGTGTATGTCTGTGTGTGTGTGTGTGTGTGTGTGTGATATTTAATGTTCTACTTTCTTTTTATCTAAAATGTGTTTTTAGTAAAAAAATCAAAATATACTGGTAGGTATCTTTTTGCTTCTTCTCACGTATATGAACCCCTCAGCCATATCACTGGAATGAGAATCACCTGTTGGTGCTTCTGCTCTTGTAAAGGAAGTTGGTCTGTTGTCTATATAAACTCTTGTCACTTCTGACAGCCTATTAAAGTCTACACACAAAAAAGTCCATCACGGGCTAACTTTTGGTATCAGTTTAATTTCACTTTTTATGTTTTAGTTTTGTTATTTTGTGTTTTTAGAAAGATGGTAGGAGATGAAGTACTTAATTTCACATCAGCCTTTCTCTTAGGACATTACATAAAAATTGTGATAGAGGCCCAAATTGAATCACATCTAGAATAAAGCTCAAGTCAACTTCCCCTTCCTTCGCAATCACAGCAATGTGTTATAAACTTCCCACATGTGATATTAAATGCTCCATTTTAGATGACTTTGTGGTTGCCACTTCTCTTTATGTCTGAGGTAACCTCTCAGCTCCTAGTTATTGGCTTCACTTAAAATTATTTTTCACGTATCCTGGTCTCTCTGCTGAAATCTACGCAATTACCACTGGGGACATAGTACTCTTTTATAGTCTTGGTTCTGTTTGTGTATAGTTCACCAGCTCTTGTCTACAAATCTTTCTTTAAAATGCCATGTTTCCTGCCTGTTCTATATTCATTTGGTCCATTTGACATGTTTCAAGTACTTCTTAATCCTCTTCATTTCTAAGAGGATTTTTATGACTACGTTTACTTGGATGTGAATTCTTGAACTCTCAGGTAGTACTTATTTAAAAGAAAAATCTCCTCATGGTAAGCTAGTGCTTCTCGAGCATTCATACAGATTCTACAAAACTAACAAGCTGTCTGAAACCACACTTTGAGTAGCAAGGTGTTAATCCATCCATCCCTAACCTCACCTGGGGATGATGTAATTAATTATTCAGAATATTTACTGAACATCAACTACTACTGAAACATTAAGCATTTCACTGTGCCAGATTCTAGTGATTAACTGGTGGGCAAAAAAGAAAAAAAAACCAAGGTCCCCACATTCATGGGATTCACATTCCAGTGGAGAAAACAGAAAAAAATGAATAATAATATCTTAATTTTTTAATAAGAACCATCAAGGAAATAAACATGACCTGTCCCACAGAGGAAATAAGGAATTTCTAGCTTGTATGGGCTTGGGGAAGAACTGAGGAAGTAGAAATTACATAAGGAGTGGAAGGAAGAAAAGGAGTCATGAAGGCTGGAAGGAAAAAGCCTCCAGGGGAACCAGGAAGTACAAAATTCTTGTCTAGTAACATCTAAAGAATTTGAAGGAAAGAAAATGGGCCAAAAGAGCTCAAATCTAGTAAGCCCTTGGAGGACACTTAGGCTGGGGGCAGACCCTGCTGGCCCTTAAATTTTAGGCAGGCCCTTAGATTTGGGAGTTTTTGTTTTGGTCTAATATCAATAAAAATTTAATATTGTTTATGTAAATTTAAAAAATGAACATGGCCTGTGTGTGTGTGTGTGTGTGTGTGTAGAACATAGGTGGAGAGCAAAAGTAGAGGTATGGAAAGCATTTAGAAAGCTGGTGTAGGAATCTATGTAGTAGCAGCAATAATAGTCCTACTGACAGCGTCAGCAGCAGCAGCAGCAGCAGAAATAGGAGCAACAGTGACACCAGCACCAGCAGCGGCAGCACCAGTAACAGCGGTAGCAGCAGCAGCAGCAGTGACACCAGCACCAGCA
>PISX010018319.1:12738-41122 GCA_004024625.1 Mellivora capensis | reverse complement strand
CAGAGAGAGCCAATTATCATATGGTTTCACTTATTTGCGGAGCATAACAAATAACACGGAGGACATGGGGAGATGGAGAGGAGAAGGGAGTTGAGGGAAATTGGGGGGGAGATGAACCATGAGAGACTAAGGACTCTGAAAAATAACCTGAGGGTTTTGAAGGGGCGGGGGGTGGGAGGTTGGGGGAGCCTGGTGGTGGATATTATGGAGGGCACGCATTGCATGGAGCACTGGGTGTGGTGTAAACTTGTGATCTCTGTCTGTGAAAAAAATAAAATATTAAAAAAAAATTTAGTTCTGGGGTGCCTGGGCGACTCAGTCATTAAGCGTCTGCCTTTGGCTCAGGTCATGATCCCAGGGTCCTGGGATGGAGCCCCGCATTTCTGCTCAGCAGGGAGCCTGCTTCCACCTCTCTCTGCCTGCCTCTCTGCCTGCCTCTCTGCCTACTTGTGATTGCTGCCTGTCAAATAAATAAAATCCTTAAAACAAAACAAAACTCTTTCTGTAGCTCTTTGTGGATTCTCCCTACTTGCTAGATTGTGAATCTGGGCATATACTTCTTTATTCATATAAACTAAACTACTCTGTCCCGTATTATCACATACCACACATAGGCATAGTCTTCTACAGCCCTACAAGAATTGTTAACTTTGTTCTTTTTTCGCCAGTACTAGCTACATGAACGGGGGATGCAGGCTGCTTGACAAGTGATCAAGGATAGAAGCAGAAAAATGTTCACCTTTAGCCCTGAAGGCTGACCTATAGCCTGAATAGTTCCAATAAGGTTTAAATACATGCTGATTGCTCCACTCTTAAAGGGTTTCATGACTGCCTGTAAATTTCACTGATAGTTAATACTGAACTGAAGGATAAGCACCAGAGAAATCATGGGAGTAGAAATGTACAAGTAGAAATTCAAAGATATTTATGATATAATACTCCCTGGATGTCCCCTCCTCCTTGAGTACTAAGCATATAACTACCAGCTTCATAGGGCAAAAGGGCAGATTTCAGGGCTCAGCACAATGAGATGCTGCCACATTCACGAAGCATTTAATATAGCTAATTGAATCTTTAAAATGCACTCTGAATTTTTAAAATTTAACAGTAGTTACAATTGATTAAATCATTGGCCATTGGTAACCAATTCAACCTCCAACCCTTCCCTCCACAAAAGTTGGAGGGGAACTAAAAGTTCTTACCCTCCAATCACCTGATTGGGGCCACTAGCAAGCAGCCCAGGCTTTGGTTATCTAACGGTTTCCCAAAGTCACTGCATTAACATAACAAAAAAAATATCTTGATAGGTCTCTATGCTTAGTAAATTGCAAGGGTTTTAGAAGCTCCCTGCCAGAAAAGGCTGTGAAGAACAAATACATATTTACTATAAATTACAGTATCACACTTATTAAAGTTGCAACTGAACTTTAAACAGCTTAAGGAATTTATACTAATCAAAATCAGTGATTGTTTAAATGCTTTTGAAAAGATGGTTATTGATATATTGTTCATTAGATGTATAAATTTAATAAAGTGAGCCTTGAAGAAAACATGACTAACAGTGACTATCTTTTGACATCAAAAGTCCTGCAGATGCTAAAAAATTCATACTCAGTTTGAAGAACACAGGATTAATATATTCCTTAGCACAAGACTGCCCTCCTCGAGCGGCAGAGTTAACACATGTAGAGGATCCTTAGAGTAACACAAACCTAAGGCATTCCGTGTGTGTTTTTTCTGTGCAACCAGAAAGGAAGTATCACTGCTACCACTTATTAAGTATTTACTGTTCTTTCATCAAATAGCTACTGAGTGCCATTCATGTGCCAGTCATTGTGTTAAATGAAGACTTAACTAAACAGACAAGAAACTCCTTTCATAAATCTCATAGTTACAATGGAGAGAAATGCTACTACGCATTTCATATCTACAAATATTTTTTTACCAAGTAACTTTCCTATATGTACAACTTAAAATTCTCTATTATCATTTAATATTGTATAAAATTTTTAGATATGAGAGACTCCATTTTTAAGAAAAGCTCCCTTTTCTTTCTTTCTTCTTTTTTAAAAATTTTTATTTGAGAAAGAGAGAAACAGGGTATGGGGGAAAGGGGAGAAGGAGGCTCCCAGCTGAGCAGGGAGCCTGTTGCGGGGGCTCGATCCCAGGACCTAGAGATCATGACCTGGCCCAAAGACAGATGCTTAACCAACTGAGCCACCCAGGCACCCCATGAAAAGCTCCATTTTCAGGGAGCCTCCGTGGCTCACAGTCGGTTAAGCGGTTGCCTTTGGCTGAGGTCACGATCCCGGGTCCTGGGACTGAGCACCGCATCAGGCTCCCTGCTCAATGGGCAGCCTGCTTCTCCGTCTCCACTATTTGTGCTCTCATGCACACTCTAGCTCTCTCTCTCAAATAAATATATAAATTCCTAAAAAAAAAAAAAAAAAAAAAAAAGGTAGGAAAGGAAAGAAGGAAGGGAGAAAAGAAAGACAGACTCCATTTTCCCTTCCAAAACAAATAGCTAGAGGTGCCTGGGTGGCTCAGTCACTGGGCATCTGCCTTGGGCTCAGGTCATGGTCCCAGACTTCTGGGATGGAGCCCTACATCGGGCTCCCCACTCAGTGGGAAGCCTGCTTCTCCCTCGCCCATTCCCACTCCCCCTGCTGTTCTCTCTCACTGTCTCTCTGTCAAATAAATAAATAAATAACCTTAAAAAGACAACAACAAAAAAAATCAAATGGCTAATGATCTAATAATCTTGAAGTGGGCAAAAAGACCCTTGGTCTGACCCAGAAGCAGCAACTCTTTTACAAGCAATTATCTGTAAAAATCAACAGGGCAATGACATCTTGATCAATGAAATTGCTGGCTGTGGACTTTCTGAAGAAATAACTAATGCATTGGAGGAACAAATCCATTTATTAACACCAAGAGAACAGCTAAATGTGTAACCACATTGGTTCTGCCCATGAATAAAAATTAACTTTTTTTCTCTTATCCAAATAGGTAATTGCCCCCCACATCTTTTCTCATACAAATCCCTTGCTTTCACCTTGCAGGTGGGATACTTTTCTGGTTAATCCCAGAATCTGTGTTCCATAAACTGATTCTTCAATTCCAAATAACCAGCAGGACTGGGAGAACTTGGAGGACACTGGAGCTTCTCTTAGAAAGAAGACAGGACAAAGAGCCTGTAAACTTAACAGTGTGGAAATAACGATCTGGCACCTGGGGCACACAGTGGGAAGGTTAGTTACTTGACTCAAAGTGTGTCACAGAGAGGTAGCCTTTGCATTCAGAGAGACCCCTCTAGGAACAAAGAAATGGCAAGAGCCATTTCCCTCCCTCACCTGTCAGCACAAGCACAGGGCCACCTGTGGGAACTAATGCAGCGCCCATCCTCCCCACCGAAATTACTTACACCAAAACTCCCCACCCAGCCCCAGAACTCCAGAAGATCGGTCCTTCCCATTCAGCTTTCCTCTGTTCCAGCTGAGCGAGCCCGCTCCCCCAGAAGACGAGCTCTAATCCTTGCCAACACCCCGTCTCCAGACCTGGGAGCTTTTGGTTCCAGTGGCAGCAATGTCAGGTTTGAGTTCACAAGCAGACCAGAGCACACCTAGTAAAAATGTACCACATTCAGGCCAGGGACCAAACACTGCCCACAACAGGCAAAGAGAGCCTTTGCAGACAACGGACTTGGGGGATATAGCAGCCAACACACAACAGCAGAGCACATGCAGAACACACTGGACACATTCCCAGAAGTGACAGGCCCTAGGGGACACGGGACACTACAATGCAGAGCACTATAGGACCTCGTCTTCATAAAGCCACTGCAGTCAAGAACAGAAGACACAGTGGACCTTTTTAACAAAGAGAAACAGGTACAGAGACAAAATGAAAAGACAGAGGAACTTGTCCCAAATGAAAGAACAGGACAAGGCCACAGAATAGGACAAGACCACAGCTGGAGATCTAAGCAAAACAGAAGTAATATGCTTGATAGAGAATTTAAAGCAATGATTATGCACTGGTCTTGACAAAAGAGTGGAAGATATCAGTGAAACAATTAACCCAGGGATAAGGAATAACATGGCAGAGATAAAGGGTTCAATAAACAAAATGAGACACACATTTGATGGAATGACAATAGTCTGTAAGAAGGAGAGGAACAAATGAATGACCTAGAGGACAGTAGTGAAAAGTAATCAAGCTCAACAAAAGAGGGGAGAAAAGAATTATGCCAACCAAGAACAGATTTAGGGAACCCAGTGACTCCATGAATAACATTATATAGGAGTCCCAGAAGAAGAAAAAGGGAAGCAGAGAATTTATTTGAAGAAACAATAGCTGAAAACTTCCCTAATCTGGGGAAAGGAAACATATATCCAGATCTAGGAGGCACAGAGAACCCCCAACAAAATCAACAAAAGCAGATCCACATTAAGAGAATCATAATCATCTTGACAAAATACAGTAACAGAGAAAAAATACTAAAAGCAGCAAGACGGAAAGAAAACAGCTGCATACAAAGTCTGGCTATCAGCAGACTTTTCAGCACAAACTTTCCAAGCCAGAAAGGAGTGGCATGACTGACTCTCTCTCTCTCTGCCTGACTCTGCCTACTTGTGATCTCTGTCAAATAAATAAATAAAATATATATTTTTTTAAATTAAAAAAAAAATTTTTTTAAAGGTGCGCCTGGGTGGCTCACTGGGTTAAAGCCTCTGCCTTCGGCTCAGGTCATGATCTCAGGGTCCTGGGATCGAACACCGCATCAGGCTCTCTCTTCACCGGGGAGCCTGCTTCCTCCACTCTCTCTGCCTGCTTCTCTGCCTACTTGTGATCTGTCAAATAAATAAAATCTTAAAAAAAAAAAAAAAGAAAGAAAGAAAGGAGTGGCATGATATATTCAGTGCTGAATGGGAAAAATCTGTGGCCAAGAATACTCATCCAGGATAGGAGAGAGCAAGAGTTTCCCATACAAACAAAAGCTAAAAGAATTCATGACCACTAAACAAGCTCTGCAAGAAATATTAAAAAGGACTATTTGAGTGGAAAGGAAAAACTAAAAGAGACAGTATGAAGGCAGGAAACAAAGGCAGTAAAAATATTTCTATTAAAAAAAAGTCAAGGGGACGCCTTGGTGGCTCAGTGGGTTAAGCGGCTCCCTTCGGCTCAGGTCATGATCCCAGCTTCCTGGGATCGAGTCCCACATCGGGCTCCTTGCTTGGCAGGGAGCCTGCTTCTCCCTCTGCCTCTGCCTGCCACTCTGTCTGCCTGTGCTCGCTCGCTCTCTCTCTGACAAATAAATTTTAAAAAAAAGTCAAGAATCTCAAACACACACAAAAAAGAATGTAAAATATGAAACCCTATACCTATAACATGGGGAGGGGAGGAGTAAAGAATGGGTTCAAACTTTAATGACCATCAATTTAATATAGATTGCTATATGTAGATGTCACATATATATACCTAATGGAAACCACAAACCAAAAATCATTAATAGATACACAAAGAAAAAGAGAAAGTGTAAAGTTGGCGGCCCGGGAAAGCAGGAGGAACAATAAAATGGCTGCCAGGCCGCTATCTTCCCCTACCAGGACTTTCCCGCCAGAAGGACATCTGTCAGGACACATCACCCTGAGTAAACCGAAACCTATGCGAGAAACAGACCAGCCACTTTGGGACTTTCCAACCCCTAACCTCCAACCTTACCAAATATGGTTATGAGTCCCCGCCCTGCCTTGGCCCAATAAAAGCTCACTCAACCCCTTCCCGGGCACAACTTCCTTGACTCTCCTCTTCTGAGTTGTGGAACCTCGCCCAAGGGCGCCTTTAAGATTTTATTTGACAGACAGATCACAAGTAGGCAGAGAGGCAGGCAGAGAGAGAGAGAGAGAGAGTGAGAGGAAGAAGCAGGTTCCCCGCTGAGCAGAGAGCCCTATGTGGGGCTCAATCCCAGAACTCTGGGATCATGACCTTCCCATTCAGCTTTAACCCACTGAGCCACCCAGGGGCCCCACCGAGGGCGTCTTTAATAAACCTTGCCTCGGGCCTATCTCGCCTGGTGTCGTGTGTATCTTGCCTGTAAAACCTTACAGAAAGAAGCCCAAATATATCACTAAATAAAACGAGCAAACCACGAAGGAGTGAAAGATGAGAAAGTATCAGAGAAAATCTTCAGAAACAACTATAAAACAAGTAATAAACACTGGGGTACAGATGGCCCTTCTTTTCACCACATCTGTATCTTTGGGGTAAATACCCAGTAGTGCAATTGCAGGGTCATAGGGAAGCTCTATTTTTAATTTCTTGAGGAATCTCCACACTGTTCTCCAAAGTGGCTGCACCAACTTGCATTCCCACCAACAATGTAAGAGGGTTCCCCTTTCTCCACATCCTCTCCAACACACGTTGTTTCCTGTCTTGCTAATTTTGGCCATTCTAACTGGTGGTATCTCAATGTGGTTTTAATTTGAATCTCCCTAATGGCTAGTGATGATGAACATTTTTTCATGTGTCTGATAGCCATCTGTATGTCTTCATTGGAGAAGTGTCTGTTCATATCTTCTGCCCATTTTTTGATATGATTATCTGTTTTGTGTGTGTTGAGTTTGAGAAGTTCTTTATAGATCCTGGATATCAACCTTTTGTCTGTACTGTCATTTGCAAATATTTTCTCCCATTCAATGGCCACAGTCGCCAAACTATGGAAAGAACCAAGATGCCCTTCAATGGACGAATGGATAAGGAAGATGTGGTCCATATACACTATGGAGTATTATGCTGCTGTCAGAAAGGATGAATACCCAACTTTTGTAGCAACATGGATGGGACTGGAAGAGATTATGCTGAAATAAGTCAAGCAGAAAGAGTCAATTATCATATGGTTTCACTTATTTGTGGAGATGGAGAGGAGAAGGGAGTTGAGGGAAATTGGAAGGGGAGGTGAACCATTAGAGACTATGGACTCTGAAAAACAACCTGAGGAGTTTTGAAGGGGCCGGGGGGGGGGGGGGGGGGGGGGGGGGGGGGGGGGGGGATGTTAGGGGAGCCAGGTGGTGGGTATTAAGGAGGGCACGTATTGCATGGAGCACTGGGTATGGTGCAAAAACAATGAATACTGTTACGCTGAAAATAAAAAAAATTTTAAAAAAACAAGTAATAAAAAGGCAATAATTACATATTAATAAATACTTTGAATGTAAATGGACTTAACGCTCTAATTAAAAGGCACAGGGTGACATGGGGTACCTGGGTAGCTCAGTCAGTTAAGTGATAATAAGACTCTTGGTCATGATCTCAGTCATAAGATCCAGCCCTGTGTCAGACTCCTCGCTCAGTGCTGAGTCGGCCTGGGATTCTCTCTCTCCCTCTCCTTCCACCCCCTCCCCCCCAACTTGCATGCACTCTCTCTAAAATAAATAAAATCTTAAAAAAAAAAAAAAAGACATAAGGTGACAGAAGGGATAAAAAAAACAAGACCCATCTATATCCTGCCTACGAGACTCATTTTAGAACCGAAGACACCAGCAGATTGAAAGTGAGAGAAAGAAGAAACGTTTATTATGCAAATGGATGTCAGAAGAAAGCTAGAGTAGCAATAAATATATCAGACAAAACAGACTTTAAAACAATGTTGTTTTATTTTTTTTTAATTTAATTTAATTTATTTATTTGACAGACAGAGATCACAAGGAGGCAGAGAGGCAGGCAGAGAGAGAGGAGGAAGCAGGCTCCCCACTGAGCAGAGAGCCCGATGCGGGGCTCGATCCCAGGACCTCAGCTGAGTTCATGACCTGAGCCAAAGGCAGCGGCTTAATCCACTGAACCACCCAGGCGCCCCAATGACTGTTGTTTTAAAACAAGAGAGAAAGAAGGACACTATATAACAGTTAAGGGGACAATGCAACAAGAAGATATAATTGTAAATATTTACCAACACAACATGTGAGCACTTTAAACAGTTAATAACAAATATAAAGAAACTAATCTATAATGCAATAATATTAAGAGACATTAACATCCCACACTTACATCAATGGTCATATCATCCAAACAGAAAGTCAACAAGGAAATAATGGCTTTGAATGACACACTAGACCAGATGGATGTAACAGATATATTCAGAACATTCTATACTAAAATAGTGAAATACACACTCTTTTCAAGGGCATGTAGAACATTTTCCACATCAAATCACATATTAGGCTAAAAAACAAACCTCAACAAATTCCAAAAGACTAAATGAAGTTGGGGGCACCTGGGTGGCTCAGTCGGTTGAGTGTTTGACTCTTGGTTTCAGCTCAGGTCACGATCCCATGGGTTGTAGGATTGAGCCCCATTGTGGGCTCTGTGCTCAACAGAAATGCTGTATAGAATCCTCCCTTCCTCTCCCTCTGCCCTGCCCCCTGCTTGCACTCTCTTTTTCTCTCTCAAATAAAAAATAAATCTTAAAAATAAAAAAAAAAGATTGAATGAAGTTGTACCATGCATCTTTTCTGACCGCAACACTGTGAAACTAGAATTCAACCACAAGAAAAAAATTTGGAGGGACGCCTGGGTGGCTCAGTTGGTTAAGCAGCTGCCTTCAGCTCAGGTCATGATCCCAGCGTCCTGGGATTGAGTCCCACATCGGGTTCCTTGCTCGGCAGGGAGCCTGCTTCTCCCTCTGTCTCTGCCTGACACTCTGTCTGCCTGTGCTCGTGCTCTCTCGCTCTCTCTCACAAATAAATAAAATCTTTAAAAAAAAATTTGGAAATACCACAAACACATGGAGGCTAAATAACATGCTACTAAACAATGAATGGGTCAACCATGAAATAAAAGAATAAAAAAAATATGGAAACAAATAAAAATAAAAACACAATGGTTCAAAATCTTTGGGATGAAGCAAAAGTGCTTCTAAGAGGGAAGTTTATACCAACACAGGCCCATCTCAAGAAGCAAGAAAAATCTCAAATAACATAAGCTTAGAAGCTAACATAACCTAAAGGAGCTAAAGAACAATAAACAAAACCCTAAAACCAGCAAAAGGAAGGAAATAATAAAGATTAGAACAGAAATAAATGGTATAGAAACTAAAAAACAAAAACACAAAAACCACAGTAGAACAGATAAATGAAACCAGGAGCTGGTTCTTTGAAAATATCAATAAAATTGATAAACCATTAGCCAGATTTATCAAGAAAGAAAGAGAAAGGACCAAATAAATAAAAACACAAATGAGAAAGGAAAACAACCAACACCACAGAAATGCAAGAGATTATGAAAAAATACAATTCAACAAATTGAACATCGTAGAAGAAATGGGTAAATTCCTAGAAACATATAACCTACCAAAACTGATGCAGGAAGAAAATTTGGATAGAAGCAATGATCAAAAAACTTCCAACAAATCAAAGTCCAGGACCAGATGACTTCACAGGCAAATTCTACTAAACATTTAAAAAGATTTAATATTTATGCTCAAACTATTAAAAAAAAAAAAAGAGGAAGGAAAACTTCCAAATTCATTCTATGAGGCCAGCATTACTAGTCTCAAAACCAGATAAAGACACCATAAAGAAAGGGGACTACAGACCAGTATCTCTGATGAGCAGAGATGCAAAAATCTTCAACAAAATACTAGCAAACCGAAACCAACCAATACATTAAAAAAAATCATTCACCACGAGGAAGGGGGATTTATTCCTGGGTTGCAAGGGTGGTTCAATATTTGCAAAGATACCTAATACATCACACATGAATAGGAGAAAGGATAAGAACCATATGACCATGTCAATAGATGCAGAAAAAGCACTTGACAAAGTACAATACCCATTCATGATAAAAACCCTCAACAAAGTAGTGTTAGAACATACCTCAACATAATAAAGGCCATATACGAAAAACCCACAACTAACATCATCCTCAAATGAGGAAAAACTGAGAGCCCTTCCTGTAAAGTTGGGAATAAGACAAGGATGTACACTCTCACTTTTGTTTAACATAGTAACTAGGGACGCCTGGGTGGCTCAGTTGGTTGGACGGCTGCCTTCGGCTGGGGTCATGATCCCCATCAGGCTCCCAGCTCCACGGGAGTCTGCTTCTCCCTCTGACCTTCTCCTCGCTCATGCTCTCTCACTGCCTCTCTCTCAAATAAACAAACAAACAAAAAAACATAGTAACTAAAGTCCTAGCTACAGCAATCAGACAAGAAGAAGAAATAAAAGGCATCCAAATCAGTAAGGAAGAAGTACAACTTTCAGTATTTGCAGATGACAGAATACAGTATGTAGAAAACCCAAAACACTCCATCAAAAAACTGCTGGAACTGATAAATGAATTCAGTAAAGTGTCAGGATACAAAATAAACCTATAAAAACCTGTTGCATTTCTACCCACCAATAATGAAGCAGCCAACAGCATTTTTCACAGAAGCAGAACAATCCTAAAGTTGTAAGGAACTACAAAAGACCCTGAATAGCCAAGGCAATCTTGATAAAGAAAAGCAAAGCTGGAGGCATTACAATTCCTGACTTCACATTATATTTATTACAAAGCTGTAGTAATCAAAACAGTATGGTACTGGCACAAAAACAGACATATAGATTAAAATAGAAATCCCAGAACAGAACCCACAGCTAAATGGTAAATTAAAATTTGACAAAGCAGGAAAGAATGTTCAATGGGAAAAAGAGTCTCTTCAGCAAACAAGTATGGGAAAACTGGACGGCAACATGCAAAAGGGTGAAACTGGACCACTTCCTTGCATCGTACACAAAAATAAATTCAAAATGGATTAAAGACCTAAAACCATAAAAATCGCAGAAAAGAACACAGGTAGTCATTTCTCGAACACTGGGGCCATAGCACCTTTTTTCTAGATAGGTATCCTGAGGCAATGGAAACAAAAGCAAACATAAACTATTGGGATTACATCAAAATAAAAAGCTTCTGCACCGTGAAGGAAACAATCAACAAAACCAAAAGCAGCCTACAGAATGGGAGAAGATACCTGCAAATGACATATCCAATAAAGGGTTAGTTTCCAAAATATATAAAGAACTTATTAAATTCAACACTCAAAAAACAATCTAAGAAAAAGTAGGCAGAAAACATAAACAGACATTGCTCCAAAGATATACAGATGGCCAAGAGACACATGAAAGGATGTTCAACACCACATCATCAGGGAAATACAAATCAAAACTACAAGATCTCACCTCACAGAATGACTGAAAACAACACAAAAAACAACAGCTGTTGGTAAGGATGTGGAGACAAAGGAACACTTGTACACTTTCGCGGGAATGCAAACTGGTGCAGCCACTGTGGAAAACAGTATGGAGTTTCCTCAAAAAATTAAAAACGGAACTACCCTACTATCTGATCTCGAAATCATACTACTGGGTGTTTACCCAAAGAATACAAAAACACTAATTCAAAGGGATACATTCACCTCTATGTTTATAGCACCATTACTTAAAATAGCCAAGATATGGGGCACCTGGGTTGCTCAGTGGGTTAAGCCTCTGCCTTCCAGTCCCGCCAAGATCCAGGTTCCTGGGATGGAGCCCCGAATCTGGCTCTCTGCTCAGCAGGGAGCCTGCTTCCCCCCTCTCTCTCTGCCTGCTGCTCTGCCTGTTTGGGATCTCTCTCTGTCCAATAAATAAAAATCTCAAAAAAAAAAAATAGCCAGGATATGAAAGAAGCCCAAGTGGCCACTGATTGTGAAAGGATAAAGAAGTGTGGTATATACATACAATGAATTATTCAGCCACAAAAAAGAATGAAATCTTGCCATTTGCAACGACATGGAGGGAGCTAGAGAGTGTAATGCTAAGTGAAATAAGTTATAGACAAATACCGTCTGATTTCACTCATATGTGGAATTTAAGTGAGCAAAGGGGAAAAACAAAGATAAACCAAGAAACAGACTATTAACTATAAACAAGAAACTGATGGTTACCAGAGAGTAGGTGGAATTGGGTGGTGGAGGAGAATAAATTGTTGGAAACAGGTGATGGGAATTAAGGAGTGCATGTGTGATAAGTGCCCCCACGTGATTAAAATAAAAAAACTATATTCTCAAAGAATTTTCAATTATGTAATGTTACAGTACCACTTAAACGAAAGTATGTATATATGTGTGTATATGAATTTACATGTTTATATATGTATATAAGTACAACCAATATACTCCACTCAATACAAAATGTACTATTTGTGTGGGCCTGGGTTGCTCAGTCTGCTAAGCAACCAACTCTTGGTTTCCCACGCGTCTTGATCTCAGGATCCGGGATCCAATCCTGCCTCCTGCTCCATACAAAATCGAGAGTAGGCTTGAGACTCTCTTTCTCTCCCGCTGCCCCTCTCCCTCCCCCATTAGTGCTTTGTGCGCACATGCTCTCTCTCTCATAAATCTTTTAAAATAAATAAATAAAATGTACTATTAGCTATATTAATTTTTAAAATTGGGAGTGCAAGGAAGATATTTTCTAAGAGAAATAAGAGGTTTCAGGTAACTTGATGGGTCTTTGTTAGGCGTTCACCAAGAAAAAAAAGAAATCAAGTCTGAAAAAATAAAGCATTTCGGAGATGAGAAAATACTAAGTCACCTTAAACCTAAGTTTAAATTGTCACAATAATTATTTCCTCCTCCAACGGAAACCTTTTTTGGAGAAGGATAGAGACGGGGAAGGAGACAGCAGACCATTCTTGGGGGCCGGATGAAAAAGTCAACTGGTGGGGCGCCTGGGTGGCTCAGTGGGTTAAAGCCTCTGCTTTCGGCTCAGGTCATGATCCCAGGGTCCCCGCATCGGGCTCTCTGCTCCGCGAAGAGCCTGCTTCCTCCTCTCTCTCCCTGCCTCTCTTACCTACTTGTGATCTCTGTCTGTCAAATAAATAAATAAAATCTTAAAAAAAAAAAAAAAAAAAAAAAGAAAAAGAAAAATTAAGTCAACTGGTTACACCTGCCACACGCCACCCTCGCCGTCAGAGAAAACCAGAGCTTCCCAATCAATCTCGGAGTCAGAGAGAAGAGTCAAGGCCTTCACCGTCAAGGGGCAGAGCCTTCTTCTGTCTTGTGCTCCCATATCTGATTATGTGTGACACAGTCACCAACACAATCTCCCCATATTCACACAGTGCTGCTCAGTTTCACACCCACTACTGGACACAAAATCACACCCTGCGTCACAACACCCTCCCTTCCCTTCCCACACGGCGTTCCACAGTTACAATACCCGGGGCGGCTCAGTCACAAGCTCACTATACTAGCACAAAAAGTGGAATACCAGGCCACACAGTCACAAGGGCATACCCACTACAGGGAACACAGTCACAGGTAACCCTCACCCACAGTGTTACACACGGTCACACATGAACAATCATACCACGGGGACTCACAGTGTTATAAACGAATCCCGCCCCCGTCCCCCCGCACACACGGTATCACACACATTCACAATCGAAAACTACACACATCACTTGACAGTCACAAAATTACACCACCGCCCCTCCTCAGCCCCTTCTGCCCTAACGGACTTACTTAACACTCAGTCTCCGTCCCGGCGCCGGGCTCTGGGCTTTTTTCAACCCCAGTCTCCTCTGAAACGTATTTGTGGCCCTGCACGCCTCTGAGAGACCCCAGCTCGCGTCTAAATACAGCTCAGGTCAAAGCCGCCCGCTTCCCTGTGGGGAGGAGCGATGGACGCGATGCCTCCTGGGAAATGTAGTTAAGCTCCTCACTAGCGATGGAGAAGAAGGTAGCCCGCTTGAGTCCTGCCGGAGAGTCCACCCGACCCTCTCCCACCTTGAACTGCGCCCCGAAATGTTTCGGCCTTACACCTTGGCTCCTACTTGGAGTAAGCCCGACATGCTTGGACTGAGTTTACTAAACCCCAAGGCACACCACTGCCCTCTCCCAAAGGTAGGTTAACAGACATAGGTTATCTTTTTTAAAAATATTTTATTTATTTATTTGAGAGGCAGTGAGAGAGAGCATGAGCGAGGAAAAGGTCAGAGGGAGAAGCAGACTCCCGGTGGAGCTGGGAGCCCGATGCGGGACTCGGTCCCAGAATTCCGGGATTATAACCTGAGCCGAAGGCAGTCATCCAACCAACTGAGCCACCCAGGCGTCCTCTGACTCAGGGAGACAGTTCCACAAACTGGCGTAGGAAAGAAAGCGCGAAAAGCGCGCTCGAACCCCCTGGGACTTATGGGAAATGTAGTCCGCAGTCAGAAAAGCGAAGGACTGGCCAATACCGACAGTTTCTGTCCGGTTCTGAGCCTGGCGGAGCCCAGGAGACCTCTGGGAGTGCCAGCCAGCCCAAGGAGTGCGCAGGCGCAGACTTTCTGGCTCGCCATAGTCGTCTTTGTCTGCGGGTGAGTGTGGTTTCAGCCTCGCAAGGCACAGATCTGGGCGTGGGACCTCGGGTTCTGGGCTCAGAATCCGGTTAGGGAGGCTGTCGGGGAGGATTCTTAGAACCCGCGATAGGGCTGGGGTGGCTGAAGGGGAGGAATCACTTTCTGTGACGTGCAGTGTTCAAAGCCTGTGCGGATGGGGGCAGGGGCACAGGAGGAAACTGGGGCGAGTTCGCGGGTGGGTTACGGAGGGTGTGAGAAGGTTGTAGGGGTACAACTTGCGTGAGAATTGTGTGGTTCCAAGTTTGTGAGGATGGATGGCATGGTGAGCTTTATGGGGTAGCAACCTCAACCTCACTTTTCTCGTTTCTAAAATAATGATAATAAAGACGTATCTTTCCGGAGTATCCGTTTTTCTGAAAGAAAGGAAAATATCTAAGACATCGAGAGAGAATAATTTTTAAAGCAGTTTTTGTATAAAGGCAGGCTCATTGTGGAGTAGGAAACAAAATCAGTATTAACAATTTTTAAAAGTAAGTATTTCCGAAAAACTTGTTACTGAATTACTAGACTTCCCCTGTGCATGGACTTTTCGTAATTCTTTAGAGGAACTTTGGTGAGGCAGCTTTGAGAAGCCCTGGACTAAGGAGGAGCTTTAAGAGCTAGTTTCTAGTAGTGTAGACAGCACAGAATCGTGAAGGATGTTGTCCTGTCTTTGGTGCATAGATATCCAGTAACTGATTTAAGACTTCTTTGTTTCTTAGCGACGTGGCAGTGACTCGTAATTTGACCAGGTTTTCCCCAGACCAAATGGCCTTTGTAAATGTAATGAAACAGATTTTCTTCAATCTAGAACGACACTTTCTTTCAGTATTCTATCACACTTAACATAATTTTCAATAAAATGCAAAAGTATCACGGTACAAAAACTCATATACACAAATATCTTTGGTGTATACAAAAAGTAATCAGTAATATTTATGAAGACAGTACTTTACTTACAATAGCAACAAATCAGACAAAGCACCTTGGGATAAACAAGAAATACATAAAATCCATATAACACTAAACCCAAAAGAAGCCTTGAGCAAATGGAAATATATGTCATATCTTAGATTTTAAAAGTCTGCAAGGTATTTTGTTTCGTGAAAAAAGCTAAGTGCCTGTTTGGTAATATTTAATATACTACCTTTTTAATAAGTGGGAATAAGAATGTATATTTGTAGGTGCGTAAAGAAACTTCTGAAGTTTACACAGAAAATAAAAAAGGTTGATGAGGAGGGAGATGGAACAGCTAGGGCAAGGGTTAGAAACACATTTTTGCTTGCCTGTTTGTAGATTCCCATTTTTAACTGGAATGGAGAAACTAGGTTTCTGTGTTCACTCCATTACTTTTCAGATGTTTCAGATTGTCTCATTTTTGAATGTTTCCTTGACTTCCAATATACTACTCTCATTTGTATAATTCCAGTCAAAACCAAGGAATAACCACCCCCCCAAAAAAGCTCCATTAGCAACTTTTGTTTCTGTTTGTCCC
Organism: Mellivora capensis; assembly: GCA_004024625.1. NCBI lineage: Eukaryota > Metazoa > Chordata > Mammalia > Carnivora > Mustelidae > Mellivora > Mellivora capensis. The sequence goes on along the minus strand of PISX010018319.1, from coordinate 25,227 downwards.
TTAATTATTAGTGTTCCTAATTTTCTCACTTTGATATATATATATATCAAATATATATATATATATATATTTTTTTTTTTTTTTACCTCTAAGAACAAAATTCCATTGCTGTGGCCTCACGTGACAGGGGACTAACAAATGTCCATTCCTGTCTGAGCCAAATCCTGATCTACTTACTCACATATCCAAATTACCTAAGGGACAGGTCCACTTTTATGTTGCCCCGGAACTTCAAACTCTTTATGCCCAAAATGTTAGTACTGATATCTCCTGCCTCCTGTGGCTTGCCTCCATCCATTTCCCCTTTGTATTATCTGTTTTGTCAGTTCATAACACTGTCTAGCCAGATTCGAAGCCTTTTATATTTGAGTAAGGGAAGAGCTTTTCAGTAAGTCTGATTCTTGTCTGTCATAACCCATTACAAATTGGAGGCCCAGATTTCTTAATTACACAAAATAAATGATAAATATGTATGTTAGCTGAATCAGTGAATGACCATGTAATTATAGAGCACTTATAATATTTAATTCCTCCTAGAGTAACATAACCTAGGTAAAATATTAGGCAGCTAAAAATTTTAAGAACTCTGACCATGAAGAATACATGAATAACTTCCTTTACATTTTATCCATATCATTTAAGGTTGATGACTTCAGATTTATGAGAAAAATGCTTTTATAGGGGAAAATGATATTCAAAACTGTGACTGTTCAATCAGGAGCAAGGCCACAAGTGGTACCTATTCCAGGGTACCTGTTTAGGTTGTGATTCTGTAGAACTCTAACAACTCAGTCTTGTAATTTCTCTGTATCACCTAAATTCCTGAAGATGACGTTTTCCATTTCTGAAATGTGTGGAGCCTTTTTAAAAAGATTATTTATTTATTTATTAGAGAGCGCACACGCACAAGCAGGGGGAAGGGACAGAGGGAGAGGAAGAAGCAGGCTCCCTGAAGAGCAGGGAGCCCGATGTAGATTCAGTCCCAGGACCCTGAGATCATGACCTGAGCGGAAGGCAGATGCTTAACCGAGTGAGCTACCCAGGCACCCCTGTGTGGAGCCTTTAAATGGCATAATGGGTTTGGCCTGGGATGCAGAGTATAAATACTCTCTTTTTTCATGTGCTCACGTGTATGCCAGTGCACCAGCTTCTAAGCCAAAAGGTCATTGTTACTTTGTGCTTTTTCAGGGGCCGTCTTTTGTGTATCCACAGGAACTGCACTTGCCTTGTCCTTTAAAACTTCTAGGAGTCCTGTCACCTCAACCTGAATTATGGGATGCTGCTTTGACCCTCAACAATAACGTCCAAGTCCTGTGTCACTGTTTAGAAGTTTAAGGTGCCAGTTTAACAAAATCAACGGATGTCTGAGAGAGAAATGTAAAGGAAGTGCCATCCAGGTGAGTAAGAAAGAACCCAAAAGGTATCAATGGGATAAAGGCTCATTACAGTTACTCAACCTGCAACCTCTGAAAATTTTTTTGAGGCAGTTGTCTTATCAGCCCTTGTCTTTTGGAGTAATAGTTGCTGAAATTCTTTAGATATCTAAATAACATTTCCAGATACACTTGCTTATCAGTGCTCTTTTTCTCTCAGATTCTGGGGGACTGGTTGCCCCTCTTACCTCTCTTCTGGATGCCAGCCTCTTCATTTGTAGTCTCAGTTTAATAAATTTTACAACTTATATGTTGTGTTCTCCCTTTCACTAACATTCTTCATATTTTACTTCCCTGTAGATGTTTAGACTCCTTCCCTTAAGCATTCAGTCATCTTGCCAAGGATTACAAGATCTGTTTCAAATCTTAGCATGTAGATTCTTTTCTTTAAAATTAAACTTTCTAAGTATGCCTGGTGGCTTAGGTGGTTGATCATCCAACTCCTGATTTGGCTCAGGTTATGATTTCAGGGTCATGTGATGTGACCGGTATTGGACTCCATGCTGGGCATGGAGCCTGCCTGGGAGGGAGTTTCCCTCTCTCCCTCTCCCCTTCCAATCCCCTGCTTGCCCCCGCCCCTCTCTCTCTCTCTCTCTCTCTCTTTTTTTAAGGTTTTATTTATTTGTCAGAGAGAGTGAGAGAGCGAGCACAGGCAGGCAGAGTGGCAGGCAGAAGGAGAGGGAGAAGCAGGCTCCCCGCCGAGCAAGGAGCCCAATGTGGGACTCGATCCCAGGACGCTGGGATCATGACCTGAGCCGAAGGCAGCCACTTAACCAACTGAGCCACCCAGGCGTCCCGCCCTCTCTCTCTTAAAAAAAAAAAAATTCTAATAAAATTTAACTTTCTATCATTTCTCCCTACTTCCATTGTTATATATCTCAGAGTTGAATTTTACCCCCTTATCCTATTTTTTAAATTAATTTATTTTTTTAAATTATTTATTTATTTAACAGAGAGAGACACAGTGAGAGAGGAACACGGGCAGGGGGAGTGGGAGAGGGAAAAGCAGGCTTCCGGCTGAGCAGGGAGCCCCATGTGGGGCTCCATACCAGGACGCTGGGATCATGACCTGTGCTGAAGGCAGACGCTTAACAACTGAGTCACCTAGGCGCCCCTATCTTATTTCTTATTCTCTTCCTACCTCCCACTACAATTGCACAACATTTCTCCCCCTCTTGCTTTTTAACAATATAAGCAGCCTCAGAAATTTGTTCTGACATCCTATGACTTCACCTCTCTGTTACTTTTAAGAATAAATAATATTATTCTCCTTAAAATACAATACATAGGGGCGCCTGGGTGGCTCAGTGGGTTAAGCCACTGCCTTCAGCTCAGGTCATGATCTCAGGGTCCTGGGATCGAGCCCCACATAGGCTTCTCTGCTCAGCGGGGAGCCTGCTTCCCCTTCTCTCTCTGCCTGCCTTTTTGCTTACTTGTGATCTCTCTCTCTCTAATAAATAAAATCTTTAAAAATAAAAAATAAATCCAATACATATACTTAATAGAAAAGTAAAATAATAGGTATGTCTTCTCAATCCTGGCCCTCACTACCCCATTTCTGTTCCCCAGAAGCAGCCACTATTAACTGTGTATTCTTTTAAATGTGTTTATGAGTATACAAGGAGGCTTTCAAGCAGAACAATGACATGATTTAACTGTGACAAGAATAAACAGCTGTTGCTGTGTTTAGAGGAGTTATAAAGAGGCAAAGGCAAAAGTAGGAAGAACAATGAGGAGCCTATTAAATAGTCCAGTCAAGGCATGATGTGGCTTACACTTTGGTGGTCCTAGTGAGTGAGGATTATGAGAAATGGCCAAATGCCAACCATATTTTGAAGATAAAGCCAACAGGACTTGGAGATGTAATGGGTGTGTGATCTAGGAGACAGTTGTTCAAGGCTTGAGCAAATGGAAAAATGAGGTTGCTATTTAACAAGAATTTAGGGGGAGTTCATTTGGGAGAACAAGAGTTTGGTCTGGGGCACGGTAAATTAGACCCCTGTTAGATATCCAAGTGCAGATTTTAAGTGGCAAATGGATATGTGAATCAGTTGAGGGAAGAGGTCCAGACTAGTGATTAAATATTTTCAAAATATTATATCAGAATGCACAAATGTCAAGCAAACTCTTAACTATATTCTGTGGAAATGGTGACCTGTTAGAGCAGGGGTTGGCAACTATGTCCTAGTACGTGTTTTTGTGAATAGTGAAACATGATACAGTGATACAGTGCATCTTGTCCATTCATTTTCTTATTGTCTGTGACTACTTTCTCCTGCCACAAATGCCTGAATTGAGCCAGGCATCTGCAGATACATAATGTTGTAAAGCATGCGACTAAAAAGCGTATCAGTCATGGTAAAGCTAACTGACTGTAATAAACTTTAAATGTACTGTGTAAGGAATATAAGAATTGATTTCCTGGTCATATAACAGTTAACGTGGTGAGTAGCAAAGAGCTGCAGGGTCGCTTTGGTCTTTGTGGTTCTTTAAGGATCCAGATTTCTTCCAGGTTGTCTCTTTTATCATTCAGTTGTGGTTGAAACGGGATCAACAGTGCATTCCTGGTTCCAGCCAGGTGGAGGAGGAAGAAATCACCATGTAGGGCCAAGAGGTCAATAAACTTTTTGTGTAAAGGTCCAGATAGTAAATATGTAAGGCTTTGTAGACCATAGGATCTCTGCTGCAAGTACCCAGATCAGACATTACAGCACAAAAGTAGTTTGCTTAGCATTAGATTATCTTGATTTCTATTTTGAAAATATTTTTTAAACCACAAGTTAAATGCTATTGAAAGAACCATTTTTGCCTGATTTTCAGATGTTGTTGCCAAATTCAGTTCAGAATTTTACAGTATGAGGGACACCTGGGTGGCTCAGTCAGTTAAGGGTCCGACTCTTGATGTTGGCTCAGGTCTTGATCTTGTGGTGAGTTCGAGCCCTGCGCTGGGCTCCACACTCAGTAAAGAGTTAACTTGAGATTCTCGCTTTTCCTTTCCCCCTTAGCTCGCTCTCTCTGTTTTGCTCTCTAAAATAAATCTTTAAAAAAAAATTTACAGTATGAAAAATTCAATTCTGATCAATATGTATGAAGTATATTGATGTCATCCCTATAAAAACTCAAGAAGTTTTAGTTACCGACAAGATATTATTCCTGTTTTCTTTTCCCCTTTTTTTCTTAGATTTTTTTCTTTTAAAGATTTTATTTATTTATTTGACAGACAGAGATCACAAGTAGGCAGAAAGGCAGACAGAGAGAGAGAAGGGGAAGCAGGCTCCCTGCTGAGCAGAGAGTCTGATGCGGGACTCGATCCCAGAACCCTGAGATCATGACCTGAGCCGAAGGCAGAGGCTTAACCCACTGAGCTACCTAGGTGCCCCTTTTTGGAAGATTTTATTTATTTATATGAGAGAGAGCACATGAATGAGGGGAGGAGAGGAAGGGGAGAGAGAGGGACAAGCAGGCTCTGCGCTTGAGCATGGAGTCCCATGCAGGGCTCGATCTCAGAACCCTGAGATCATGACCTGAGCTGAAACAAGAGTCCTAACACTTAACGGACCCACCCACCCAGGTGCCTCTGTGTTTTCTTTTACTAGGACTACAGTGGGTTATGTCCTGATCTGTTCTGCATCATTCTTTTGCAAATATAATGAGTTGGAAATTTTTAAATAAATGCTACTACTGTAACACATTAGTAAAATCTACATGTTGAACCATCTATGCCTTGGGCTTTACAGTGATAAAATACTTTAAAAATTGTCTCTGTTGTTTTTTTTTTTTCTGTGTTTCCTTTGCTGTTTAGAACTTCTGTCTTTTCTGGTCTCAGGTTTCTTAGGTTATGTTTAGTTTTCAAATTTATTTGCATGGAGTTGAGCAAATAATCTACAGTCCTTTGCTATCTACCATTATTTCCAAATAATCATTTTTTTATTTTTGTAATTTTGCTTTTATTCCTCTTTAGTTTTTCCCTAAGAATCAACTTATAAATTTATTATTACTTCTGTTTTTCTGTTTATAATAATTAATCTTTAATAATTTTTCTGTTTTTCTTTTTATTATTTATTTATTTATTGGAGGGAATGAGAGAGCCATGTGGTGGGGGCAGGAGCAGAGAGAGAGGGAGAGAGAATCCCAAGCAGGCTCCTTGCTCAGCACACAGCCCAATGCAGGGCTCAATCTCATGACCCTGAGATCATGACCTGAGCTGAAAATAAAAGTCAGACGCAGCCAAATGAGACACCCAATTTTTCTGTTTTTATTATAGTTACTTTTCCTTATTGTAATTCCTCAGTTTGAATGCATACTTTGTTATGTTATTTGTTTTTAAAATAATGTAAATATTTATGTCAAAACTTATATAGGCATTTTTTCAAATGTATTCTGTGGGCTCTGATATTTTTTTTCTGAAATTTTCTGAATATTTCTGAATATTCTGCAGTTTATTTTAATTTTCTCTTTGACCAAAGCGTTTTTTGAAGCCAGTACATTTTGAAATTTATAAGTGAAAACTTGTGTTTTTCTGTTGGAATTTTTTTTAGTCAACTTTGTCTGATCTTTTCCACATTGTGGAATATTTGAGGTTTTATAGGCATACTGTATGGGCTGATTTTAAGAGTGTTCTTTGAGCCTTTTAAAAGGTGTTTTTTGTCTTTGTTTTTTTAAAAATTTTTAAAGATTTTATTTATTTGTCACAGAGAGAGAGAGCATAAGCAGGCATAGGCAGAGAGAGAAGCAGGCTCCCAGCCAAACAAGGAGCCCGATGCAGGACTTGATCCCAGGACCCTGAGATCATGACCTGAGCGAAGGCAGCTGCTTAACCGACTGAGCCACCCAGGCATCCCTAAAAAGGTGGTTTTAAAACTGATTAGCTCTATGTTATAAATTAGTATTTTTTTAAAGAGCTTATTTATTTATTTGACAGACAGAGATCACAAGTAGGCAGAGAGGCAGGCAGAGAGAGAGCAGAGAGCCCAACATGGGGCTTAATCTCAGGACCCTGAGATCATGATCTAGGCCGAAAGCAGAGACTTAACCCACTGAGCCACTCAGGTGCCCTATATTAGTATATGTTTTTATTTAATGTTCCTACTTTTATATATTCTTCTTATATATATTTATATATAATATATTCTATTTTATGGATTTGATGCTTGAGAAATGGTAATCTTCTCAGTTACTAATGTGTTTTTGTGTCTTGGAATTCTGTGGTTTATGTATTCATGATTATCTCCTTTTATCTTTATTCTTTATTTTCAGCATTTCAGATATGTAACTTGTATGTATAGAGTTTAGGTACCTTAGCATGTGTCAAAATCATCTGGAGGGCTTGTTAAATACAGATTACTGGGCCTTACTGGTAGATTTTCTGATTTCGGAGTTATGTGCTAGGACTTTGAGAATTTTCTGTATGTGTCTGTTATAGTTTTTTTTTTTAATATTTCTTTTTATTTTAGTTGTATTTATTGAGAGGAACAATATGGTTAGTATTGGTTCTCATATTCAATATTATGCATTCTATTTTAAATTTGACTTCATCTTTTCTATCCTTTACTGTAGGATCTTTGATTTCCTTGTCTTCCTATGTCTTTCCTTCTGAAAATTTGGAAAGCTTATTATATTTTATTATGTTATAATATTCTCTTGGTTGCCTTTATATTCGTATCTTTCTTAGTCTTCATCCTTCATTTCTTTAGCCCCCACTAAGGAGTTATGTCTATTTTTTTTTAAGATTTTATTTATTTATTTGACAGAGAAAGATTACAAGTAGGCAGAGAGGCAGGCAGAGAGAGGGGGGGAAGCAGGCTCCCTGAGCATGGAGCCTGATACGGGGCTCGATCCCAGGACCCTGAGATCATGACCTGAGCTGAAGGCAGAGGCTTAACCCACTGAGCCACCCAGGCGCCCCAAGTTATGTGAGTTATGTGTTATTTTATACATTAGTATGTTTTCAGTCTCCTTCCTCTCTTTACCACACAGTTGGTGATTGCGATTATTATTCTGGTTTTAAATAGGACAAGCCGCATCTTTCTTACCTTCCCCTTCATATATATGAAATTATTTGCATTTTTGTCTTTGATTGTGCAGTAATCCATCTATCAAAGTCCTATCCATGATTTACCCTTGAGCTTCATTTTTATTAAAATGTATCATTATCACTTTTAGCCCAGTCTCTCTAATGTCTCTACTCCCATACCATATTATAGCTTCCAGAGCAACAGGATCCTAAGTACACACTCTCTTATATTTCTACTTCATGTTTAAGACATACATTGGAGCACATTGAGAGAAAGGCCAGTATTTTATCCTTTGGATCTGCAATGTTAAGCACAAGCAAAATGATTATTAAATAATTAGTGATTGTTACAGAGCTTCAAGTGTGGATTTACGTTCAGCTTTATTGAGGATTAATTTACATAAAAGTCACCCCCTCCTTTAAGCATATTATTTGATAAATTTGGTAATTGTATACAGTCAAAAAACGTACACCAAAACAAACATGCAGAACAGATTCATCAACAGTTCTTTGTGCCCTTTTGCAGTTGAACCATGCCCCTGCCCAATCCCTGTGATCACGAATTGGCTTTAGGTACTATAGGATGCTATTTCTAGAATTTCAATATAAATGTGGTGATGTACTGCTTAATCTTTAGCATTGAATTTCATTAACTTAGATTTACATTTTTGAAATTAATTCATATTGTATAGATTAATATTTCATTCCTTTTTATTGCTTTTATTATAAGTATCGACATAATTTGTCCATTTGCCAATTGATAGACATTTAGATTATTTCCATTTTGGGCTATTATGAATAATGCTATTATGAACATTCATATACTAAGTCTTTGTGCAAACATACATATTAATTTTTCTTAAATAAATGACTAGGAGTGGGATTGGTATAGAATAGTAAGTGTATATTTAACTTTATAAAATACTCTCAGATTGTGTTCCAAAGAGCTCTTCACAAACTCCAAAAGAGTTTTATGTAATGGCAGACAGTTCAGAAAACTGAAACTGATGGCAGTTGAACCATTTTTCATCCCCCCTTACTACTCCCATCATTCAGAGTTCTAGTTGCTTCACAGTCTCACACTTGGTTTGGCAGTTGTTTTAGCTTTAGCCATATTAGTGGGTGTGTAATGGATCTCACTGAGTTTGGGTTTTTTTAAGATTTTATTTATTTAGGGGCACCTGGGTGGCTCAGTGGGTTAAAGCCTCTGCCTTAGGCTCAGGTCATGATCCCAGGGTCCTGGGATTCAGCCCCACATCGGGCTCTCTGCTCGGCAGGGATCCTGCTTCCCCTCCTCTCTCTCTCTGCCTTCCTCTCTGCCTACTTGTGATCTGTCTGTCAGATAAATAAATAAAATCTTTTAAAAAAATTTTTTTAAAGATTTTATTTATTTATTGGAGAGAGAGGGAGAATGAACAGTGGGGAGGGGCAGAGTGAGAAGCAGACTCCCCGCTGAGCAGGGAGATTGAGAGGGGACTTGATCCCAGGACCCTGAGGTCATGACCTGAATAAAAGGCAGACACTTAATCAACTAAGCCTCCCAGGTACCCCTCACTGGGATTTTAATAGACATTTCTGATCACTAGTTAAGATGAACATCTAATGTACTTATTGGTCATCCATATATCTGATTTTGTGAAATGTCTGTTCTAGTCTTTTGCCCATTTTAAAAACTAGATTGTTTATCTTTTTGAGTTTTATGTTAACTGTGTTTTTGAAGGGCATTAGTTTTTAATTTTGATGAAGTCTACCATTTTTTCTTTTTATATGAAGAGTTTTAACACTTATTTGAGGTCTTTGTTTCAGTTTGAGTGAGTTTTTGCATATGGCATGGAGTAAAGGTTGAGGGCTTTTGTTTTCTAATTATGTAAATTATAGCACTGATATGAGGGGTAGCGGATTACCAGAGTCAGTTCTTGCAATGGTTTATAGAAACATCAGGAGGGGCACCAGGCTGGCTCAGTCCATAGAGCATGGGACTTTGATCTCAGGTTTGTAAGTTTGAGCCCCACTTTGGGTGCATCAGGGTCCCTGCTCAGCGGGAAGCCTGCTTCTCCCTCTCCCATTCCCCCTGCTTGCATTCCCTCTCTCGCTGTCTCTCACTGTCAAATAATAAATAATTTTTTAAAAGATTGCTTAAAAATAAAATCTTGAAAATAAAATAAAATCTTTCAAAAAATGAAAATGATGGTAAAATTTTGAGAGGGACAAGACAGATCAGGATCACATGGAAGATTTCCAGTTAATGTACAGGAAGCAATTATAAAATAAAGAATTCAGAGGGAGAACAAGAAAAGAGCTCTTCACAAAGAGAAGAGCTTTGGTGCCACTTATTTCAGGCATAATGAAAGGAAAATAAATGAAAACTGAAACTGATGGCAGTGACAGTTTATCTAGAAATGATAGTATCATCAAAATACTGCAGTAAATCAGATTTCAAAACAAAAATGACTGTTTTCTGGCCTATTTTACTTTTTTTCACTAAATCTATGTGTACTTTGTTTAGCCATGTGAAACTCAATTGCAACCAGATAAAAAGAGCAAAGTCTATAGTTACTGTACAATTAAAGGTCTGTTCAAATTGAAAGGCTCAAGTCAAGGACATCTCTGTAGATATAACGAATTGGGGCTTTTAAAAGTGAAATAGGGGGACGCCTGGGTGGCTCAGTCGGTTGAATGGCTGCCTTTGGCTCAGGTCATGATCCCAGTGTCGTAGGATCAGGTCCCGCATTGGGCTCCTTGATTGGTGGGGAGCCTGCTTCTCCCTCTCTCTCTGCCTGCCATTCTGCCTGCCTGTGCTCACTCTCTCTCTCTGACAAATAAATAAAATCTTTTAAAAATAAATAAATAAATAAAAGTGAAATAGGGGGTGCCTGGCTGGCTCAGTCAGAGCGTGTACGACTCTTGATTTCAGGATTCTGAGTTCAAGTCCCACATGGAGTGTAGATATTAAATAAATAAAAGACTTCTTTTTAAAATGTGAAATAGGATTATAGTTTTACTTGCTCCATCCTTCCTACTCCACATAGGCAGCTACTTTCAATTCATTTAACTGAGTCTACTGGTGTTTATTCCTACATTTTATACAGCTATTTTGCCTACTTTTGATTTAACCATTTTAAAACAGTATCAGCTTGGGAGCACCTGGCTGGCTTAGTTGGTAGGGTATATGACTCCTGATCTCAGGGTTGTAAGTTCGAGCACCACAACGGGTATAAAGATTACATAAAAATAAAATCTTTTAGGGGCACCTGGGTGGTACAGTTGGTTAAGTGTCCAACTTTTGGTTTCAGCTCAGGTGGGGCTCTCAGGGTACTGAGATCAAGCCCCCTTTTGGGGTCTGCACTCAGTGTGGAGTTTGCTTAAGTTTTTTTTCTCCCTATGCCCCTCCCCATCCTCTCTTTCTCTCTAAAACAAATAAAATCTTCTAAAATACGTCATTTATATATATAGTCAGATAGTTAACATGCAGGGACCCAGAAAATTTCCTGCATTCATTTTCCATTGTATTTTCTCTGGAACTCCTTTAAGGAAGTGTTGAACCTCCTAGATGCCTCTACTAACCCACAAATTTCCAATCATTATTTCTTTGTCCCTTTGTTCTTTCCATTCTTCCTTTTTTGATTCTAGGAGATTTCCTGGAATTTTCCCCCCAAAGCTATTGAATTTTTTAGGTCAACATCATATTGCTTATTTGCAAAAAGCACTTCTTTATATAAAACCCTGTTAATATTTCAGTGCTATACAACCTCTTAGCTTTCTGTAATACTAATTATAATATTGTATGTGTGTTCTTTTGTTCCTTTTCTTGGTTGTTTTTTTTTTTTCCTATTTGTTTTGATCTATCTTTCACCTTAGGGCTTTCATCAAATTTTTGTGATCTTTAGTGCTATGTCCATATTTAACAATGAGGTACCTGAAATATTACTGTAATCTGTGTGCATGGTTGGGGCTTATAAAATGGTGGGCTTCACTGTGCATCATTCAGTCAGATATTTAGATGTTTCTTTTATATGACTCCATATGTTAATATCCATAAATGTTCTCATGGTCTTCTCATTTTTTTCAGAAAAGAACCCGTCCATTGCCTGACACCAGCAACCACCAGCATTTCTAACAAGCAGCAGTAGAAAGGGGTTGGGACCCTAGTCTGCATATGAACTTTTACTCATTACCTTCTTTTTAGTATGTTACTCTGATCTTCTATGCCTGTCATCACTAAATTTGGAGCCTCCCATTTATACCATTAGCTGCTATTTTTATAATTTTTATAAGTCTCCCCTTCCATTCTCACCCAGTCTCTCCAGTTACAGAGCCTTTGTGTTGCCAGCTGTGTCCCAAATTACCTTGGTTCTAGGTGTCATCCCCTTCTGCTGGTTCTATTTAAGTCATTCGATTCTGCTGTTAATTTATAGTTATTTCTTTCTTTTCAAAATTTCTTAAGACTTTTCATCCACTGATATCTCCTCAACCTCTTAATGTTTATGAGTATATGCCCTTCATCTCTTAACTGTCATTTTAATGGAGTTTCAGAGAGATACAGAATCTTATTTAACCAAACACCCTTTTTAATAATTCTTTTCATTTCCCTTCATTCCCTTCAATTCCCTTCATCCTAGGCTCGCCCAATTTTATGTTTTTGTCCTTTCATCCTGTTTGACACCTGTTCTTTATGTTTTATTTTACTTATTTCTAAAGTGTATGACGTTACATTTAAAAGCAGTTTAAGGGGGCGCCTGGGTGGCTCAGTCGGTTAAAGCCTCTGCCTTGGGCTCAGGTCATGATCCCAGGGTCCTGGGATTGAGCCCCACATTGGACTCTCTGCTTCACAGGGAGCCTGGTTCCCTCCTCTCTCTCTGCCTGCCTCTCTGCCTACTTGTGATCTCTGTCAAATAAATAAATAAAAGCAGTTTAAGGCAACCTGAGTGACTCAGTTAAGTGTCCAACTCTTGATCTCAGCTCAGGTTTTAATCTCAGGGTTGTGAGTTCAAGCCCCGCATTGGGCTCCATGCTGTTTAAAAAAAAAAAAAAAAAAAAAAAAAA
>PISX010018319.1:0-12638 GCA_004024625.1 Mellivora capensis | reverse complement strand
CACATTTCTGAAATTATATTAATAATTCTGGGGGAAAAATCACAAGTAGAGTGATGTTGATGATGATAACAGCTATTTTATTGGATTTTTACTACATGCTAGGCATGGTATGTTATTAGCTCTTTTCAATGATTCTTTTTTTGTTTGTTCTGTTTTGTATTCCCTTTTAGAAAAGGTCTGGGAAATTTTTAAGTCAATAGACACAACATGGAAGACATGTGAGTGACGTTTCCTCCTTCTCCATGAAAATACAGCTAAGAAGAAATTCAGAAAACCTGGGTAACAGAAAAGTATTTCCTCTAAACACAGACACTGATTTTTTAAGATTATATCTCTGTGTATGGGATTCAGTTTAAGGGAATTCAGAACATAGTTTATACTTAATAAGAGAAGCTGTCTAAGATCCATCGATTAAGAATACAATGATGTCATATATTTCATTCTAATCTGTAATTGTCTAATCTCAGTATAAACAATGCAAAGTCTTTTATCATAAATTCAACTTCATTAGCCACCTAAGAATTAATATTGGAGAGAAAACACATGAATTTGATGAATGTGGAAAAGCTTTTATCTATGTCAAATGTCAAAAAATACTGAGGAATTCTTGTTGGAAAAAAATATCTGTGCATGATAAGAATGTTGGAAAGCCTTCAGCCTGAAGCAGATCTCCTTCAGGATGATAAGATTCATAGTAAAGAGAAACCTCATGAATGCAGTGAATGTGGAAAAACCTTTAGCCTGAAGCAAAACCTCATAGAGCATAAGAAAATGCATACTGGAGAAAAATCACATGAATGTACTGAATGTGGTAAAGTATTCTCTCGAGTCTCATCCCTTACTCTACATTTGAGAAGTCACACAGGAAAGAAACCATATAAATGTAATAAATGTGGAAAAGCCTTCAGCCGAAAAAGAAACTTCCTTTCTCACCAGAAACATCATACTGGAGAGAAACTTTATGAATGTGGGAAAGGTTCTATTCAGATGCCAGGTCTCATTAAACATCAGAGAAATAATACTGGAAACAAACCCTATGCATGTAAGGAATGTGGAAAAGCCTTCAGTGGCAAATCATATCTCACTGAGCATGAGAAAATTCATACGGGAGAGAAACCATTTGAATGTAATCAATGTGGAAGAGCCTTCAGCCAGAAGCAATACCTCATTAAACATCAGAATATCCACAGTGGAAAGAAACCCTTTAAATGTAACGAATGTGGAAAAGCCTTTAGCCAGAAGGAAAACCTCATTATCCATCAAAGAATACATACTGGAGAGAAACCATATGAATGCAAAGGGTGTGGGAAAGCTTTCATTCAGAAGTCTAGCCTCATTAGACACCAGAGAAGTCATACAGGAGAGAAACCCTATATATGTAAAGAATGTGGGAAAGCCTTCAGTGGCAAATCAAATCTCACTGAGCATGAGAAAATTCATATTGGAGAGAAACCCTATAAATGTAATGAATGTGGAACAATCTTTAGGCAGAAACAATACCTCATTAAACATCACAATATTCATACAGGAGAGAAACCTTATGAATGTAATAAATGTGGAAAAGCCTTCTCTCGAATCACATCACTCATTGTACATGTGAGAATTCATACGGGTGATAAACCTTATGAATGTAAAATATGTGGGAAAGCCTTCTGTCAAAGCTCATCTCTTACTGTTCATATGAGAAGCCATACAGGTGAGAAGCCCTATGGTTGCAATGAATGTGGGAAAGCCTTCTCTCAATTCTCAACTCTTGCTCTGCATATGAGAATCCATACTGGAGAAAAACCTTATCAGTGTAGTGAATGTGGGAAAGCTTTTAGCCAGAAGTCACATCATATTAGACACCAGAGAATTCATACTCACTAAAGCTCTATGAATGCCTTGAATTTGGGAAAACTTTCATCAGAACTCACACTTTAATGGTATACTGAGAATTCATTTTACAATAAAGTGACGTGAATGTGGAAAATACGTCAACAACTCAAAATTTAAATACTAACAATTTTAATAAGTATTGTAGTATCATGAAAACCTCTATTCCCAGAACTCCCACAACAGACATTGTTAATGACGTATTTTAGGAGCAATCTCATTAAGTAAGGATCCAGTCATGAACACTAAGAAACATGGTTCTGGAAGGCCTCCCTGATGCATTAAGAGGTATAAAGATTTGACATTGAGAGACAAAAATTGTCATTTTAAAAGTGTTTCACTACATATGTAATCAGAATTATTTGTTCTTGATTCATTTGTAGAAATCAGAGATTGGGACAGAATCTTGTATTCAGAAACATGCATGCATTTATAGGGAATTGTTAATTGATAGAGGTGGTTTTAAGGCTGGTAGGGAAATGAAATCATGGATGATTCAAAAAATGGTCTCAGGGTAACTGACTCTTCATGTGGAAAAATAATAGATCTCTGCTGTAGTAATACATTAAAGTATTTATTATGAAATCCAAAAGTATTGAAGACTACAATACAAAAAGCAAAACTTCGTAATATAAGAATTTTATAGGAGAATGTTTTAAAACCTTTGTGGAGTAGGAGGGAATTTCTAAAATAGATTCCAGGATACTCTCAAGTATACATGCATATTCCCAAGAAACCAATACATGTGTCTAGGGAGTCATATATCTTTATGTTGAAGCATGAATTACATTAGCAAAAAACTGGAAACAAATGGCTGTTGCTTGTGAAATGGATAAATAAAATGTGTTATAGGCACATAGTAGAATATTCTCTAGTAGTTAAGTATAACAGGTGATATATATTTAAATATATTAACAGAGAAAGACCTGAAAAGTCATGTAGAGTAAAAACAACGAAGGGATAAATATAATAATAACTGTGAATTTGGATTAAATCAACACTAGCAAACACTAGTATTAAGCATTGATTATGGATAAACACTTTTATGTAAAACTGAATAATAGATTGGAAAGATACACACTCAAATTCCCAAAGGTGGTTGCCTCTAGAAAGAATGGTAGTGGAAAAGAAATGTGACCAAGCATGGTAGTTAGATACTTCAGTTTTGTATCTAAATGCCTATCATAGGGGTGCCTGGGTGGCTCAGTTGGTTAAATACTTATCATTAAAAAGATTCTAAGTAAATATAACAAAATGTTAGTTACCTCTGGGTTGTGTTAATATATGTGTTCTTTTCTTTGTGCTATTTCTGAAAATTTAAAAAGATAGAGGTAGGAAAACTGTATATGGAGTATATGTAATAATAGATTCCCAATCCCAGATAGATATTAATATTTTATAAGAAATATTTCTAAAATCATATCTTTACTGTAAGTCATTTCTTAAAATTGGGATGTTAGCTTAATTTAAATTTACTCTTGCATGTGACATCACTAATCTGTGTGATCTCTACTTAAAATTATAGCATGAATGTGCAACAGGCTGGTTGGGTTACAAACATTTAAGGATCATACCATTTAATAATACATGCACAGACTTGATATTAAGAATTGGTTTCTACTGAAAATATCTATCAGAAACTTTAAAAGTACACATAACCAGTATTGGCATTAAGGATTTGGTGTTTTAAAATGAGGAAACCAAGTTACCCTTAAATTTTTAAATATGCCACTGAGTAAAATGTCAACTCTTGCATTTCACCTTCAATTTTAACCTCACTTTTTTTTCTATTCTGCTAGATATACTCAACCAATCCCCCATTTGTTTCCTTGCAGAAAATGGTGCTAAAAACGGAGATCTGAGACCTAAACAATATTCTTATATTTGAAGCAAATCTTTTTGAGTGTTTTTGTTTACTTGGTCCCTTTCCACAACAACTTGACATGTAAAAAGTTGTTAGTGCTCTTTTCGAATAGTGATAAAAATGTGTAGCCAACATTCAAATCTTAGGCATATTTCAAATATATCAGTTTCTTTTAAATTCAAAATAATGAAATGCTAATAGAACTATACCACTACACTGCTTGTTAGTGGTTTTGATGGTTGGTCTTGAGATAAGATTATAAATGCCAGGGAACTGATTTGTCTGGGGTAACATACCCAAATAACATGTATATCTACATGAATCTAAATTATCCTCTATTTTCTTCCATTCCTCAGTAAGCATTTCTCTCATATTTCTTAAGTGTTTTTGATTGCCTTTGAGCTTATGCAGCTTTGAAGTCACCAGAGCAACTAAGAACTCTCAATTCAGACCAAACTAGGGTTACCTTTTGGTGCCTGTAGTTAGCTAGTGCCAGGGTGCAACAATGATTAGGATCGTTACCTGGAGTAAGATGAGTAATATCTGTGATACTGTGTACTTTATTTTTTTTAAAGATTTTATTTATTTATCTGACAGAGATCACAAGTAGGCAGAGAGGCAGGCAGAGAGAGAGGAGGAAGCAGGCTCCCCGCCTAGCAGAGAGCCCGATGCGGGACTCTATCCCAGGATCCTGAGATCATGACCTGAGCCAAAGGCAGAGGCTTAACCCACTGAGCCACCCAGGCGCCCGATACCGTATACTTTAATTTTACTCTGACATTCCCCTATTGATTCAACTTTTTGGTAGTTACTTGTCACCACAAACAACACTATAGTAAATACTCTTAAAATCAGACTTAAATTTCAGATGTTTTTATTTCTGGGGGATAGGTTACAGGCAAGAGATTGTTAGATCAAAGGACACAGGCTATTTTTTTATTTTTATAGATGCTATCATTTTCAAAAACACAACTTTCCTCTAACCCTGCCACAGATGGTAACATACTACTTAAATTCATGTTTGATGAATGTAACCACTTGCTCCTAGATTTGCTTCTTGTAAATTATCATATTGTTAGATCTTTAATAGACATTAGGAATTGTCTAATTTTTGTTATAAAAATGGTTTTCCATAAAAATACTCTAAATTTCTGTGTAACCAGATACGTATTAATTTTTTCTAAGCTTATGGGTTGGTTAAGAAGATACTTTAATCTCTAGATTGTCTGTTTCTTAGGTTTTCTTGCAAGTTGTTTATTGTTTGCTTTTTTCAATATGTAAATATTAATCCATTTAGAACTTAATTTTTAATGTCATATGAAATGAGGATTCCTTGTTATTTTCTTCTGGATGGGTTTCCAGTTTACAAGCATAATTTGTTAAAATGACCCATCTACTTAGCAGGCAGCCACACAGTTCTGACACCGACTTTTGGTGTCCACCAGCAGCAATCACGGATTTGAACCAGCAATCAAAAAAACAGAACAGGCTTTAACCCAGTTTATTATTAGCCTTGCCCTGACCAAAACAAACAAACAAACAAAAACAACAACAACAAAAAAACACGTAACTGCCTTCACACAATACTGCAACTGCCCAAGCAAGCACAAGCTTCCAGGGCCTCCTGGTGGCTCAGGGTAGAAAAGGTCAGAATGGGTGTGGTTCACCTGAGCGCTGGGAAACATTAACGTTCTCATCCAGGACATCTTATGATAACCCACGACTGCATCTGCGTGGTGCGCCCCCGTGCAGCACACCCAGTTGTAAGACTGATACCCACTGAAGCACAGTGAAGCTGCTGCCTTGGTTTCCCGAGACTTATGATGCCTTAGTCACATAGGCTATGGATGTCTCCATGCCAATTCACAGTTCCCCCCACCCCCAACCAGGTACAGGATACAAATGAGGAATCTACAGTAGCTATTTTCATCAAGGAAACTGGTAGAAAGTCAAATCTAAGGTCTTTCCAGATATGGGTCAGTGGGAGAGGCCTGTTCTTAATTCCTCACCAACACCATCCTTTTCTATTCAGCTGAAACTCAGCTATGTAATCCTTTAATCACATGATTTCTTCCTCATTCAACTGAAACTGCCTAGTCCTTTCATTTATACCAAGACCTATTTCTGTATTCTCTTGTTTCACTATTTTTCTACTTCTATACTAATACCAGATTAATTGATAAGTTGGTTTAACATTAGCCTTACTGTATTTTGATACTGTGTAACAGACCAAGTCCTTCTTGCCGTTTTTCATTGTTTTATTGGCTATTCTAAGTTTTCTTCCTATATAATTGAAGACTGTGTTCTCAAAATACAAAAACCTTTTGATACTCTAGTTGGAACTGCATTAAATTTATATATTTATTTTGGGAGAAATGACATTTGGATTTTAAGTCTTTTCTGATCCAAATCGTAGTGTGCCTTTGCATTTGTTCAAATTGTAATCATGTCTTTGAGCATGAGGGTCCTGAACAAAGGAATTTGAATGCCATCCCTGCTTAATATTATATTTTAAAAACTTTGTTAGCTGCGTGAATGAGAAAAGTTCCTATTATGGACTAAACATTTGTAGCCCCCTCAGAATTCATACTTTGAAGCCCTGATCCCTAGTGTGATGGTATTTGGAGATAGGGCTATAAGGAAGTAATTAGATTTAGATTAGGTCATGAGGGTGGGACACTCATGATGGGAACAGTACCCATATATAGAAGTGGAAGACAGAGAGTATAAGAAGAAATTTCTTTCTACATGTATACACTGAGGAAAGTTCATGTGAGTGCAGCCCAGTGAAAAAACAGCTGTCTACACCAGGAATTGGACCTTCACTAGGATTTGCCAGCACTTTGATCTTGGGATTTCCCAGCCTCTAGAACTGTAAGAAATAAATGTCTGTTGTTTAAACCACCCAGTCTATGGTATTTTGTTATAATGCCTGAACTAAGACAAAAGCACTTTTCATTAGGAGAGTAAAATCCCAACTACATTATTAATAAGGTATAATTTTTAGCAATTTATAAATTTCCCCTACCTTATTCACTTAAAAATAAAAATTGTTGAAACAGGAAACGTGAAAAATACAGTTCCTGGGGTGACATCTTGAAAATGTTGAACTAGGAATCATCAAGCTATTATTCCCTTACAGAAACTAGAAAAAAAACCCAAAAACTTCCTCTGTAGTACCTCTGGAAGTCAGTCAGTGGTTTATACTAACAAGCAAATGCCCAAGCAAGTCAAAAGCCATCGTCAAATGTTAGTATCTTTTGTGTCATTTTTATTCTTGTCCCAACCCTCCCTGGTGTGGTATCAATAATGGTCTTGAGCAGGTGGCAACCCAGTTTCCCCCTTAAATTGGAGGAAGCAGAGTGGATCATGTTTGTAAATTATTGTGTACATCCATTCTAACCTCTCGAGGATTCATGAAGGAAGGATGCAAGTATCTGTTTGACAATACTCAAAATGCAGGTGGGAAAAGGAGCAGGCACTGCTCATAAAACCTACAAGGTATAGGGCACCTGGGTGGCTCAGTGGGTTAAACCCTCTGCCTTCAGCTCAGGTCATGATCCCAGGGTCCTGGGATCGAGCCCCACATCCGGCTCTCTGCTCAGCTGGGAGCCTGCTTCCTCTTTCTCTCTCTGCCTGCCTCTCTGCCTACTTGTGATCTCTTATCTGTCAAATAAATAATAAAAATCTTTTTTAAAAAAGATAGCATTAAAAAAAAAACAACAACAACCTACAAGGTGGACTGCAAATCCATGTCTGAATATAAGACTGGGCAAGTTGAGATGCATAGTCATGGAGCAGGGTGAGAGTCAGTGGAGGGAAAAATTCTAAGAGGGAACACCAGGGTTAAGGTTGTTCTGGCTAAATCAACCAAACAGGATTCCTGCTGAAAGCAGGCCAGCATGATCACACAGCACCTGGGAGATGGTGGAGGATGAGGAACCTGATCAGATACCAAGGGTGATCACGTTTTTGTTTTTGTTTTTAATTTACTTTATTTTGTCAAAGAGGGAGAGAGAGCTCGAGCACAGGCAGGCAGAGTGGCAGGCAGAGGCAGAGGGAGAAGCAGGCTCCCTGCCGAGCAAGGAGCCCAATGTGGGACTCCATCCCAGGACGCTGGAATCATGACCTGAGCCGAAGGCAGCCGCTTAACCAACTGAGCCACCCAGGCGTCCCGGGTGATCACGTATTAAGTTAGAGGGTTCTAGTTAAACTGAGGATTCTTACTAAATCTTGAGTTTATAAACAAGTACACAGATAGGTCTAGAAGGTTCAGGAGTCTAAAGTTTGGTCAAAAAAATCTTTGTCACTGAATTGTTGGCACTTGGGCAAAACCTGGGGTTAGTTTTACTAATGTGCTATTAATGACCCATTTCAGAGACTTCTGGAGACAAATTATACATGTCCGTCAGCAATTCAAAAGGATGTCCTGGGGTGCCTGGGTGGCTCAGTCAGTTAAGTGTTTGCCTTTGGCTCAGGTCATGATCCTGGGGAGTCTGCCTCCTCTTCCTCTCCCCACCCCCCACTCATGTTCTCTCTTACTATCTCCCTCCCTCTCTTTCTCTCTAATAAAAAATCTTTAAGAACAGAACAAAAAAACAAAAGGATGTCCTAGGTAGCAAGAGTTAGTATGGAAGCACTGGTCTCAAGAAGATGCAGGCAAGGGGCACCTGGGTGGCTCAGTGGGTTAAGCCTCTGCCTTCTGCTCAGGTTGTGATCTCGGGGTCCTGGGATCGAGCCCCACATTGCACTGGGCTCTCTGCACAGCAGGGAGCCTGCTTCCCCCGACTCTCTGCCTGCCTCTCTGCCTACGTGTGATCTCTGTCTGTCAAATAAATAAATAAAATCTTAAAAAAAAAAAAAGAAGAAGATGATGCAGGCAAGACTATACTAGTAAACTATGGGTTTCAGAGGGTTATAACCAGCCAGATTCACTGAATTAACCGAAGAAAAAGCTTGTGAATGTTAGTGGAGAATGCATCTTCCCCCACTCATCTATTCTTCAAGAGGAGAGATTTTTTTTTTTTCTCCTAAATACTCCTGGCTTCTTGTCCTACTTTTAATTTCTCTTCTAGAGAGGTAAATCCAAAGTTGATTGGAGAATTTATTGTCTCTCTGGTCCAAATTAACCTTTTGTTGCCTGATGGGTGTTAACAGATCTTAACTTTTTAAACTTTTTTTTTTAACCACCTGGCATAATGGTAGGCTTGGTCATGAGAGGGTACTGGAGAGATTACAGAAGGAGCGAGTTCTCCTTCGTTCCGGTGTGGCTTCTCTTCCAGGTTTCTGGAAGTAGGTTCTCTTTTCTTAAGTTTTGGCCCACAGTTTACTTCATTACAAACTGCCTCTGAAGGCTTTTCTCTAGCTTTTGTCCACCATGTTTTCTCCATTCTTGACCAAGTCAGAGGCATCACAGCAGATTTTCAAACATGTGTCTATACCCCAACTAGGTCTGTACTCCCTGTACCCTCTTCATAGGCCTATACATGCACAGTGGGGGGCTCATGCAAACCAATATCTGACCTCCGTTCCACATAGCTACCTGGAGCTGTTCTGGCCAAAGCCCTTCATGGATATGTGCTAGGTTCCTGCAGAGAAAGGTCTCTATATTTCTAGGTTCCAGGAGTGTCCACAGTGGTTCCCCCAAAGACCCTCTATATGCCTATCTCTTGGGCTTTGCTCACCTGCCTAATGACTATGAATCACATCTGGCCTGAGCAAACCAGAAAACTTCTCTACAAGCTAGTAGTCTTTGATGAAATGTGAACCTCTTCCCTTCCAAGTTTGTCCATCCTTGGGTACCCTGCCTCAGCCCTGGAGTCCCTTTACAGTCCCTTTCCATCTTAACAGTTACAGTATTATTGCTGCTTAATAATTCTTTATATTAAACATCTCCTGTTTTATTTTTTTAAAAGATTTTATTTATTTATTTGTCAGCGAGAGAGAGAGAGCACAGGCAGACAGAGGCAGAGGGAGAAGCAGGCTACCCGCTGAGTAAGGAGCCCGATGTGGGACTCGATCCCAGGATGCTGGGATCATGACCCAAGCCGAAGGCAGCTGCCCAACCAACTGAGCCACCCAGGTGTCCCAAACATCTCCTGTTTTAAATAATGGGTAGTCTCCTGTCTTCACATTGGATCCAGATTAATACAAAGAGTTTGGAAGAAAAGGCATGAGGTGTCCTGGCCCTACTTCTTTTCTCTTCACTTTAGAATCTGCCTGTCTGCATAGAGCATAGAGCATGTGTTCCCCAGTGCTCTATCTAGATCAAGATGCAAACTTGGAGATTGAGAGTCCGTTTTTGCTGCTGTCATGATTCAATAGGACAGGATGTTTATTTCTGGAGTCCAAACAAAGCTCACTGGACTCCCACAGTGACCATACTACAAATACACAGAAACCAACACAATGAAGGAAAATGAAGAAACAGAAAAATATGCTCCAAACAAAAAAAGCAAGATAAAAATCATAGACATAGATCTTAATGAAAAGGACATAAATGATTTGTCTGATAGAAAGTTCAAAATAATAGTTATAAAGATGCCCCACTGAGGTCAGGAAACAATGCACAAAGTGAGAATTTCAGTAAAGACACAGGAAATGTAAGAAAGTATTGAACAGAAAAGACAGAGCAGAAGAATAAAATATAGAACTGAAAAACTCAACAGAGGGATTCAAGAGCAGACCTGATGAAACCGAAGAATGGATCAATTAACATAAAGAGAGGGTAAGAGAATTCATATATTCAGAGAAGCAAAAAGAAGAAAAAAGAAAAAGGTTTATAAGAGACTTAAGGGGCATCATTAAGTAGAACAATGTTTGCATCATAGGGGCCCGGAGGAGGAGATTGAGAGAGAAAGGGGCAAATAACTTGTTCAAAGAAATAATAGCTGCAAACTTCCCTAACATGGGTGAAAAAACAAACGTCCAGATCCAGCAAGCCCAGAAATTTCCAAAAGAGAACACTTGGAAGAGACCCACACTATGATATATTATAATTAAAATATCAAAAGTTAGGGGCACCTGGTTGGCTCAGTCAGTTAAGCATCTGCCTTTGGCTCAGGTCATGATCTCAGTGTCCAAGGACAGAAAGCCTCATGTCAGGCTCCCTGCTCAACAGGGAGTCTGCTTCTCCCTCTGCCCCTCCCCACCCTCTAGTGCATTCTCTCTCTCTTCCTCTCAAATAAATAAAATCTTTAAAAATAAATAAATAAATAAAATGTCAAAAGTTAAAGGCATAGAGAGAATCTTAAAATTAGTAAGAGAAAAAGAGCTTGTTACAAACAAAGGAATCCCCCTAAGACTATTAACAGAAACTTTACAGGCCAGAAGAGAGTGGGACAATACACTGAAAAGTGCTGAAAGAAAAGAAAAATAGGGGCGCCTGGGTGGCTCAGTGGGTTAAAGCCTCTGCCTTCAGCTTAAGTCATGGTCTCAGGGTCCTGGGATCGAGCCACATATTGGGCTCTCTGCTCGGTGGGGAGCCTGCTTCCCCCTCTTTCTCTCTGCCTGCCTCTCTGACTACTTGTGATCTCTCTCTGTCAAATAAATAAAATCTTAAAAAAAAAAAAAAAGAAAAATCAACCAACTAAGAATACTCTATCCAGCAATGATGTCCTTCAGAGTTGAAGGAAATGTGAAGTGTTTTGAAGACAAGGAAATGATGAAGGATGTCATTATCACTATACCAGCCTCACATGAAATGTTAAAAGGACTTCTGTAAGATGAAAGAAAGGGCATGAATTAGTAACTGGAAAACATGAAAGTATAAATCTCACTGGTAAAAATAAATATATAGGTAAATTCAGAATAATTAGTGTTGTAATGGTGGTGAGTTAATCATTTATAAACCTAGTATGAAGATAAAATGACAGAATTAGTATAAATAAGAATAATAACAATAACTTAATAGATGCAGGATAAAAGATGAAAACTGTGATATCAAAAACATGAAATGTGGTGACAGAATAAAAAAGTAGAGCTTTAGAAGGCAAATCCAATCATAATTTCTTATCAGTTTAAAAATCACTATTATAACTCCAAGATGGCTTATGTAAGCTTTGTGGTAACCACAAAACAAAAACGTACAATAGAGACACAAAAGATAAAGTAATCCATGCAAGCCACTATAGAACATCATTAAATCACAAAGGATGAGAGCAAGAGAAGAAGAAAGGAATAAAGAAATTATGAAACAGTAAGAAAATTAACAAATAGCAATAGTAAGTCCAAATCTATCAATAATCACTTTATATGACCCAACAACCCACTTTGGGGTATATACCCAAAGGTAATGAAAATAGTATGTTGGGAGATAAATGCATTCCTGTGTTTATTAAATCTTTATTCACAATAGTCACAGTATGGAAACAACCCAAGCACCATCCACAATGAATGAATGAATAAAGATGTGAATATACATACATATATATACATGCATATACACACACAAATAATACTCAGCCATGAGAAAAAAGGAAATCCTGCCATTTGCAAAAACATGGATAGATCTTAAAGATTTTATACTAAACATCAGCAAATCAATCAATGTGATACAACACATTAATAAAAGAAAGAACAAGAACCACATGATACTCTCAATAGATGCTGAAAAAGCATTTGACAAAGTACAGCATCCCTTCCTGATCAAAACTCTTCAAAGTGTTGGGATAGAGGGCACATACCTCAATACGATCAAAACCATCTATCAAAAACCCACCGCAAATATCATTCTCAATGGAGAAAAACTGAAAGCTTTTCCGTTAAGATCAGGAACACGGCAGGGATGTCCATTATCACCACTGCTATTCAACATAGTACTAGAAGTCCTAGCCTCAGCAATCAGACAACAAAAAGAAATTAAAGGCATCCAAATCGGCAAAGAAGAAGTCAAACTATC
>PISX010018318.1:0-41392 GCA_004024625.1 Mellivora capensis | reverse complement strand
AACTAGAAAGTGTTCCTTCCTCCTTGATTTTCTGGAAGAGTTTTCAAAAAATTAAAATTATATTTTCTGTACTATTTGATAGAAACCACCAGTGAAGCCATCTGGCCCCGGGCTTTTATTTGTGAAATTTTTTTTATTGTCAATTAAATATCTTTATTATATGACAGTTCAGATTTCTATCTCTTCTTGAGACAGTTTTAGTAATTTGCATCTTTCTATGAATTTGTCCATTTCACCTGAGTTTTGAAGTCTGTTGGCATAAGTTTATAAAATACCTTATTATTCTTTTATTTTCTATAGATCAGTAATGGGGTCCCCTTCTCTTTTATTCCCAACCTTGTTAATTTCTTTCTTCTCACTTTTTTCCCCCATCAGTCCTGCTAAAGATTTGTCAATTTTGTTGATTTTTTCAAAGAACCAGCTTTGGCTCCATGAATTTTCTCTATTTTTTTGCTTACTACTTTTTGGCTTTCTGCAAAAATACTTAGTATTTCATTTCTCCTTGTTTGGGCTGAAGCTTGCTTTTCTTTTTCTAGTTTCTTAAGATGAAGTTTACATTACTGATTTGAACTTTCTTTTTTTTTTTTTTTTTTTTTTTTTTTTTTTTTTTTTTTTTTTTTTTTTTTTTTTTTTTTTTTTTTTTTAAGATTCCATTTATTTATTTGACAGACAGAGATCACAAGTAGGCAGAGAGGCAGGTAGAAAGAGAGGTAGGGAAGCAGGCTCCCTGCTGAGCAGAGAGCCCGACGCAGGGCTTGATCCCAGGACCCTGAGATCATGACCTGAGCCAAAGGCAGAGGTTTTAACCCACTGAGCCACCCAGGGGCCCCGATTTGAGAACTTTCTTTTGGGATATAGATGTTTAAAGCTATAAACTTTTCCCTAAGTACTGCTTTAGCTGCATTCCATAAATTTTGATATGTCATGTTGTTTTAATTCAGTTCAAAATATTTCCTAATTTTCCTTGTAATATCTTTTTTGACCCATGAGTTATTTATAAGCATGTTATTTAATTTCCAAATACGTGGGGACTTCCCAGATTTCTTATAGTTTGTTTCTAATTTATTTTCATTGGGGTCAAAGAACATATTTTGCATGACTTTAATCCTTCTAAAAATTATTGAGAATTGTTTTGCATCCAAGCATATGGTCTCTCCTGAGGAATGTCCCACAAGTGCCTCTATGGAGTGATTACCGGGTGGAGCGATTTCAATACCACCCACACCTCAGACTCAACTCTGGACTGGCACAATCCAAACAGACCCAATGAAGCATAGCAAAGGCTTTGGAATGTAATTGAAACTGGAACCCACCCACAGAAGATGAGGCAGGAGTTTCACTCTGAAATAAACTGGGTTGATAATCTACTAAAACAACAAACTCAAGATCATCTAGGCAATTCTAACTTTATTCAGAGAGTAATTAATATAAAATTCATCAGGATTTTGAGACTCATCCAAGTTGTTCTGGGCATGAGTAGTTCATTCCTTTATACTGCTGAGAAGTATTCCAGTGTATACACTGCATTTTGATTATTCTTTCAACTTTTAAAAAAAAGCTATTTATTTATTTATTTGCTTACTTAATTAATTAATTAACTTTAGAAAGAGAGAGAGAGCATGCACATGAGCAGGGGAGGGGGCAGAGGAAGAGATTTTAAGCAGGCTCCCATTGGTACGGAGCCCAACTTGGGGCTCAATTCCACAGCGCTGAGACCATGTCCTGAGCTGAAATCAAGAGTCAGACGCTTAGATTGTTCTTTCAACTTTTGAGGAACATTTGGGTTATTCAAGTTTGGGGTTATTGTGAATAAAACTGCTGTCAACATTTGTGTACAAGTCTTTGTCTGGATTTTTCATGTCTCTTGCTCAAGCACATAGGATGGAATGACTGACAGATGGTCACTGAATGTTTCACTTGTTAAGAAACGGCTCCATTTGATCACATCTTCACCAACACTCAGCATTATCAACCAATCTTTGTAAAATTTTAACCATCCTAGCAAGCAAATATAGTGGCATTTCTTTGATTTTAATTTCCCTGATGATTGAAACTGAACATCTTTCATGTGCTTATTAGTCATTTAAAATCTTTTCTCTGCAAGATGTCCAAAATTTTCCTATTTTTAATTAAGTTACTTGTCTTCTTATTACTGAGTTGTAAGATTTCTTTTATATTTTAGATACAAGTTCTTGGAAATATCTGTGAATCTCTTCTCCCATTCTCCAGCTTGCCTTACTTCCTTTTGTTGTTTTATTAATGGTGTCTTTCAAAGAGCAAAAGTTTTTAATTTTGGTGAAGTGAAATATAGCAATTTTAATTGAAATTTAATATCTGGTTTTATTGCATTGTGGTGAAAAATATGTACTCTCTGTCATGTCAAGTTTTAGAAACATATTGAGAATTTCTTTATGGTCTATTGAGTTTTACAAGTGTTCCAATGGAGTACGAATTTAATGTGTCGTATTTGAAGGGTAGAAAGTAGAAATATAAATATTTTACAAACCATTATTTAGACCTCCTATTTGTTTGTTTTTTTGCCCTCCGATCCATCAAAGATGAAGAAAAATTTATTAAAGCACTCCATGACTATTTAGGTAAATTTCTCCAGGTATTTCTAATAGTTTTTTCATATTTAAGTATTCTTTCCTTTAGCATGAAAAATTAATCCATTTGTCCAGTTTATTAACTTGGTGGTTTATATGACGGTATTACATTCTTTTTTTTTCTGAGTACAAGTAATATATTTTCATCATTTTCTAATATAATTTTTGTGTAAACTAGTCATGTCTTTTATAAATAGCATGTGCATGGATTTTAATCAACTAATCAGTATCTTTTTTACTAAAAGAATTAACCTATTAATATTTATTATTATACTTATATGCTCCATCTTATTTTGGACATTTTGTTCTGTTTCTTCTTCCCTTCCTTTGGCAGTATCTCAAGTTTTACCTTATCTTCTCAAGATTTTTATAAGAATGTAACCCCTTTTAATTTTATTAATGCCTATGTTTCTACATTCCATGGCCAAGAGTTTTAGTGTATTGCTCCTCTCACCCACTCCCTAACCACTTCTCCATCCTGATCTTTGTTAATGTACTCAAGAGATTTAGATTTAAATTGTTATTAAATTTATACTTCCTACTTTAAATACTTTCTTTTCTAAAAATCAATAAACATTAGCATTCTTTCTTATAATTGGATTTATAACAATTTGTTTAATTTGTTTCTACGCTGTTGGATTCCATTGTTACCTATTCATCCTTAAATATGATGGTTTAAGGATGTGTTGGAAATCTTTTGCTTCATTTCTGGATTGGTTTATGAGTTCATACAATTTTTCTCCAGAAAAGAAACAAGCAGTATACATCATATGAGCTCTTACTAAGAATTTGTTTTTCTGTTGATTTTGCAAGTGAAAAACTCTTTGGTTTTGTATAAAATTGGGTCACAACCTTCCTCCTTCAAAACTCTGAAATATTACTCCATTATTTTTATAATTTCTTTGCCAGTTTCATCCCACCTAGAAACTTGTAGGATTTTCATTTTTATTTTTGAGATTCAATTCTTTTTCCAGAATGTATCGAGGTTTCATTGCATTAATTTTACTTAAGATGTGTGGCCTCTTTCATGTAGGTCATGTCTTCTTATGAAGATACTACTTTTCTGCTTTTTTCCCCCCTAAATTCTACCCTAGATTATCTTCAGAAGTATGCTTTTATTCTGTGATTGCTGAATATAAATAAATGTCTTTTTCTTATTCTACAGAATATTCTCAAGAGCTCCCTGTTGTTTGTTTGTTTTATTCTCCCTCCTTACCCATGAATGCTGTGACCTGCTAATACTACGTCATCAGCCCCAAGTCATGCATTCATTGAGCCAAAGGTAGCTGTCATGGTCTCAGCTTCTCACAGAAGTTGTACTGTCTTAGCATTTAAAAATTCCTGATTTTTAGCCCTCTTGAATCTATCTTTAAAACTTTTTTAAAAAAAGATTTTATTTATTTATTTGACAGACAGAGATTACAAGTAGGCAGAGAGAGAGAGAGGAGGAAGCAGGCTCCCTGCTGAGCAGAGAGTCCAAGGCAGGGCTCCATCCCAGGACCCTGGGATCATGACCTGAGCCGAAGGCAGAGGCTTTAACCCACTGAGCCACCCAGGCGCCCCAATCTTTAAAACTTTTTGCCAGAGGCCCCTTCCTTCCATATTTTCTGTATTCCTTAACTGTTAAGGGGATCAGAGAGTCTCCTATGCAGCTCCGCTGCATATTTGGACCAAATATACATTCTAGGGCCTGGGCCCTGATGCTAGCAGGATGTTGAACGATGCACACCCATGCCCCAGGGGCTGGTCTCCACCTCCTGGCACAAACACCCCACAGGAATCCAGCTTTTGCCCTAGGCAGTGGGTGGGAAAACTGAGGAATGGGATCTCAGAACCCCCCTCTCAAAATCCAGATTTAAACAACTCAATAGGAGTGGAAATCTGAATCAAGAAAATGACAAGAAAGCACAGCTCCAAACTAGAACCGTACAGGGCTCCGCCATAAAAGCTTCCACACGGATGTTACTACCACCCGGTGTGTGCTTGGGGCTCCTGAGGAAGATAACTTTGGCTGAAAATGAGATCGCAGACAAGACTGCAACATTTTTTAGAATCAAGAAAACTCGAAAATAAACCAAACACCCTCTAATAGAGGAGCTGATAAATGAAATGTGATATATTCATACGACAAAATATGTTCAGTGTGAAAAGGACTGCACTAAATCAACATGGATAGGGCATGGGTATATAAAATTAGAGAGCAGCAGCCCTGCACCAAGTGGAAAATAAACTCCAAGCAGTCAGTTGAAAAAAAATAAATAAACATAAAAGAGCAAATAAGGCATACATAAATCTGCAGTTCTCACCTAACTTTTAAAAAATAGATGCACAAAAAAATAGATGCACAAAAATTATATATGCATGTAACATCTACATATGGAGAGAGCATATGCATGTGAGATACATGAACATTATATATACATACAAACCTATAAAAGAGACTGAAATAATACACACTAAATTAATGACAGTGGTTTTCTCCCAAGTGGAGAGAAAGTAATGTGATTAGATATGAGTAACAAAGCAAACTAAATCTCATCTGTAATGTTTTAGTTTAAATAAACAGAGTGTTGACAATTGTTGAGTCTTCATGATGGGCACCTAGATATTTGTTCCCTCTCTCCTTTCCAAATTTTTTGTTTTTCTCTCAAAACTCAAAAGCAGGGGCGCCTGAGTAGCTCAGTGGTTTAAACCCTTTGTCTTTGGCTCAGGTCGTGATCTCAGGGTCCTGGGATCGAGCCCCACTTCGGGCTCTGTGCTCAGCAGGGAGCCTGCTTCCTCCTCTCTCTCTGCCTGCCTCTCTGCCTACTTGTGATCTCTGTCTGTCAAATAAATAAATAAAATAAAATAAAAAACCCTCAAAAGCATACCCCTTGACTTGTACAAGAACCAGAGATGGTCTCTGTCCTCCTGAAATGCCAGTTGCAAACGTGTTGCTGTAGCTGATCAATAAAACACTATTTATGGAACATAAACAAACACAGACATGGGTAACCTGAGCCCTTGCTCTACCAAAACGGCTCACGGAAATTTACTGATAGGCTGATCCACACTCCTAAAGCAAGACTCACTCTTGCCATTACTACATTTGTAGCTAGGACCTTAAAATGATGATGCCGGCATTGCTTGAAGGTGAATCAAGGAATCCTGAAGGAGGTGGGAGGACCCATCTCCTTGCCTGCCCTGCTCCCGCTGGGTGTCTACCCTCCTCCCTCCACACACCACCACCAAGGAGTTGCTGATCAGCGCCCACTTGGTGGCCCAGGGGAGCCCAGAGCAGGCCTGCCAGCGCTGCTGACTGTGGCCTCCTCCCTTGGCACACTCTGTGGGGAGCAGGACACTCAGGGTGCCGGCTGAGCCCTCCCCAAGAGGGCCTTCCCGCTCGGCTGCCAGGGCCCACCGCGAGCTCCAGGGGAAATAGGCAGCCTCCTCTGCCTGGGCTAATTTCCCTTTTTCATTCCAAATTTCTGACCCAATTGTATGGCTAATTTTGATACAACTTTTGTAAAGAGTAAATATGTTTCTGTCACAGAAAGATTAGAATGTACCTTCCCATGGAGAGTGACTTTGCAAACGGATGACCTAGCGGCCTCCTCACCTGCTCTTTCATTTCGGCGTAGACTTTCTCGGAGTTCAGTTCCACCTGCCGCTTAAACTCTTCCAGAGCGGCGTCTGCCTGCTGGGCTTGCAGCCTCTGAACTTCAGTCACCCGTGTCAGCTGTTCCTCTTTTTCCCTGGAAAAGTCCAGAGAAGCTTCACAGTTGAAATGTAAGATAAAAGGACGAGGCTTGAATGAAAGAGCAAGATGTAACCCTCTCTAAAATAACATTCAGATTTCAATTTTTTGATCCAAATTACATAAAACTTCCCTTTAAAAAGCTGACCATAAAATACTTTGCCTGCAGAAAAAGAGGCAGAGTGTTCTGATGACTACTTTCAAAGACTTCTTTCAAACTGCTTTCAATGATTTCCCTAAAAATAAAACCACTTAAACCCATTTATCTCCATCAGCTGATGAATGGATAAATAAGACAATATAGTATAGTTGTACAATGGAGTATTATTTAGCCTTCAAAAACACTGAAGTTGTAACACACGCTCCAGCATGGGGAGCCTCAAACACACCACGCTAAGCGAAAGAAGCCAGATATAAGAGGCAACATACTGTATGATTCCATTTATGTGAAATGCCGAGAATAGATAAATGCTTAGAGATGGGAAGTAGATCGGGGGTAGTCAGGGGCTGGGGTGGGGGGGCCCCAGGGGGGATGGAAAGTGATTGCTAATGCATATAGAGTGCCCTTTCCGGTGATGAAAATGTTCTGGAATTACATAGTGGGGATGGATGCATATCTTTGTGAATATACTAAAATCTGCTGAAATGTGTATTTTTAAAAAAAGATAAATTCTATAGCATGCAAATTATATCTCAATTAAAACAAAACAAAACAACATACCATTAGAAATATGTCTAATACACATGTCTAGCGGCAGCTGACCTGCAGGGTGACAGAGGCAACAGAGCACTGTTGCCTGTTGCAGGCTGATGGCCTGAGACTGTTCCACTGCCTTCTAGTAAACTTGCCTACTGATAACCGTCTCATTTCTTTACATCTTGAACTCAAGTTATATGGTCAAAAGGGTTTGACAGAAGAGAAATCTTTATGTATTGATAGAAGGAAAAAATACAGGCTTGAGGTTATAAATGCATGAAAGTTCACCATGGCTAATATTGAGTTCTGCCTACATGCTAGGCAGTGTGCAAAATATTTTTATACATCTTCTCTCCTTTACTCTCACAGCAAACTTATATAAGGGTATTATTATGCCCTAGTTTTACAGAGCAGGAAACTGGAGCTTAGGGAGGTTCCAGGCAATACATTTAGTAGTAGATTGAATCAGGCCTAGTCCCAGCAGTCTGATCCTAGAGCCCATGCTGTTGGCTACAAGGCTCTGCTGCTTTCCTGATTTTCCAGACGCCATGCTCTATGATCTGAATGTGACCCCCTGAAGTGAGACTAGCGCTCTTCTAAAACAGGTACCAGGGGCGGCTGGGTGGCTCAGTGAGTTAAAGCCTCTGCCTTTGGCTCAGTATCCTGGGATGGAGCCCTGCATCAGGCTCTCTGCTCAGCAGGGAGTCTGCTTCTCCCTCTCTCTCTGCCTGCCTCTCTGCCTACTTGTGATCTCTGTCAAATAAATTTTTAAAAATCTTTAAAAAAATTAAAATAAAATAAAATAATAAAAAAAAATAAAAGAGGTTCCAGAGAGTTCCCATGCCCCACCCACCATGTGAGGACACAATGAGAAGTCACCGGCTATGAACCAAGAAGGTGGTCTTCATCAGAACACAACCATGCTGATGCCTTGATCCTGGACTTCACACCCTCCAGAACTATGAGAAATAAAGTTCTGTTGCTTATAAACTACCCAGTCAGTGGTATTTTCTTACAGCATTGCGAACAGACTGACACATCATACATAAGATTAACTTGGCTTGCCTTCCCTAAAGGCAAAAGCTTACACACATAGAAAACATTATCTGATGAACTATCATACCAAAGAATGCTGGGAGATGGAGTGATTTAATGCACACAAATAAAAATTTAGAGAAACATCATGACGGGGAGTTGGCGGTGGGGGGGGGGGAGGGGGATATTTTCCAAATAATAATACCTCTTTTTAAGAGGTAGGCAAAAAATAATTTGAGTTTTTTGGAATCACTCAGATTTGAGTTTAAAAACCACTCTAAGACACTTAACAATTTCTAGGCTTTCTAATAAGAACACATATGTGATTAAATACCATAATACCAAACTTCCTCCAAAAACACTGAGAACTTTCTCAAAACTTGAATGCAAAAATAAGAAAAAAGTGTCCCCTAGTTTCCTCTTCAGCAGGTTTCTCCTAACTCTTGGTAAAGAAATGGGGCAATGAGCATTTAGAGTTTCCCCCGTTTGGTTGGATCTGGAAGTAAGCACCTCTCTGCGTACTCCACAGTATGAACATACTCCAAATCCACCTGCCCTTTATTTTTCGTGATATACCATTTGTGTCAACGTTTCATACACACCACAGATCCTTCTACTTGAAGATGACCCAATCAATACATCCCTGCGCTAAACAAAGCAGCTCTTCTGTGGAAACCCTGTTCTACATGTCTGTTTCACGGGCGGAGCCATCATTTTAATGAGCTAAGGGTTTCACACTCCACCCCAAGGTATGGGGGGCCCTCCAGGAGAGGGAAGCCATTCTAGGTGGTGCTGCAACGCCAGATGTAGCTCCTGTTGCCGCCTTTTTTTTTTTTTTTTAATTTATTTATTTATTTGACAGAGAGAGGGATCACAAGTAGGCAGAGAGGCAGGCAGAGAGAAAGGGGGAGGCAGGCTCCCCGCCGAGCAGAGAGCCCGATGCGGGGCTCGATCCCAGGACCCTGAGATCATGACCTGAGCCGAAGGCAGAGGCCTAACCCACTGAGCCATCCAGGCGCCCCCTGTTGCCGCCTTTTACAGCAATGTGGTGCAGGCTTCTGGAACTTCTTTTAAAAGCTTTCCCTTAAGGGGCACCTGGGTGGCTCAGGTCGTGATCCCAGGGTCCTGGGATCGAGGCCTGCATCAGACTCTCTGCTCAGTGGGGAGCCTGCTTCCTCCTCTGTCTCTGCCTGCCTCTCTGCCTACTTGTGATCTCTGTCCGTCAAATAAATAAATAAAATCTTTTAAAAAAAAAAGCTTATCTTTAAGTGGTTTACTTCAGTTGCCTATTCAACAGGAACCTGAATACCTTGCTGCTCATTTTTCTTTCACGTTGTTAAAATAAGATGTCTTTAATGTTAACTGGTTGCCGAATTCTAAGGCCTTAATGTTTCGTTTCTTTGTCATATGATGTTAATATTAGCTAGTAGACAACGGTGATTAGTAACTGGATGTTACGCTGAAGATTGCTGAAGAACGATTCAAGAGACATCACCACACGAAGGACTGAGCACTCTGATGGCAACAGGGAGTTCGAATTTGGCCCCGTGCATCTTCATTCTTCTATTGCTCTGCCCAAGGAGCAGGAAGGCTTAACTAGGGTTTCCCAGATACAAACACTGAATGTTTTGTTTAAATATTCAAATATTTATTAAAAATAAATATTCAAATATTTGAATACTAAAACAAATGAGAACAACATAAAGTCATATATGGTATACTGGGTACCATGTCCTAGACCTAGGTTGACAAATTCGATGGATATTTGCTGTAAACCTTTTGTTACAAATGTTTAATGGACATTTTCTCTGGTGCGAGAGACCCAGATGACTGAATGGGGCTGCCGAGAACTCTCTGTGAAAAGGATTCTGAGACCAGGCTCGGAGAAAAGGGCTACTGTGGTTGGTGAATAATGTCGCCTTGTAGGGGATTAGGGTTAGAGGCGTCCTGAGGGCTACTGCCATGCTACCCAGGGACCACAGTGACCACTTCATCCTGTTACTCTTTCATTTTTGAAGGCCTCCTAAAAGCACTTGAAAGGACTATTCCTATCAGGAATACAATTTTTCAAAGGTTTACTTTGCTTGGTCAGTCTGTCCATAAACAAAAGAAAAGTACATTGGCACTATCTGAAAACGTCAAAAATTTATTTATCATATAACTTAAAAATTATGTACCATTACTTAGGCAAAAGAAAATTTTGCTAACACATTTTATAAAATATATGACCCAGTGGCTGAGATATCCACTCTGTTCTATGAATGCTAAAAGTCAGTTGTTTTACATTTTTTGCCCTAATATTCACATAAGCCATATAGTTAATACAAACACTTTCAATTTAATAGGGAAAATATTTTCTCTGTTAAATTTCATTCCTACCTACCAAATTCAGTCGTTGACTTTATAACTCACTTATAGCTACATAAATCAAAGTCATAAACTTTACCTAAAATCAGGTATATATTAC
Source organism: Mellivora capensis (assembly GCA_004024625.1). Lineage (NCBI taxonomy): Eukaryota > Metazoa > Chordata > Mammalia > Carnivora > Mustelidae > Mellivora > Mellivora capensis. Next base: position 30,851 of record PISX010018318.1, on the reverse strand, counting down.
GACCATATTTAAGATATTGTTAAAACCTTGTATAGTAATGCACATTGCATTTAGTTGATAATTTCTATCATGATTTACAAATAGAAAACATTGCTGCATATTAAATAGCAAGCATGGAGAACTGAGGAAATCTCCCAGCTGGGTTCCAGTCCTACCACACCTGCTAGAATGTAAGCTAAATATCAAAATAGAAATAAAGCTAAATATCAAAGAAGGCCTCATTCAGTGTAAATCACCGTTCGGTCCAGTTCAACATGACAAACATATTGAGCTCCACTGATATTTAGGAAGCTTCTATCTTAATATAAATAAAATATCTGTGTTAATTTAAATAAAGGGATGATACTCATTTTAATGAGGGATCCATCTTAATTTCTATCAAAGTAATGAAGTAGAAGTGAAAACATTCAGCATCTGAAAAAAAGAAAGGTTTGCTTCTCACTAAGAACAGTATTCCTCATACCATGATTCCAGAGTACATCCTCTAAGAAGCAAAAAAAAAACAAAACAAAAACAAAAACAAAAACAAAAACAACTTTGAAGATTGTTTCTTCCAGTGGAACTAGTTGTGGGGCCGGCCGAGTATAACTGCATCATTCAAATGCCTTAAAGCAGGGCCTCCATGAAGATAAAAAGGTGGGAAGAAAATTTGCTTTTCAGTTCTTTTTCAGATTCAGATAAATCTTTCTCAGATTTATTTATAAAATGCAGTAAATTTTCGTCTGAGAACATAAAGCATAAAGAAGAAAGAAGCTGCATTCTTATACAACCACAAGCCAGCTCAGATGAAAGGATGTTCTGAAGTGAATGATTATTCCATAAAGGCAATAAAATGTAGGAGACTAATAGACTGCAATTTAGTATTTCTTGAGCTTTACAAGCTAACATTTGTATGTACAGGCCAACCTTAATTTGAAAATCTTCCCTTTGCACATTTCTGCACCAGCACTTTTGATAATGATGGCAGTGATCCAACATCTATTTATAAGGCCTCATATTACAAGATACTTCATTTGTTGCCAGCATGGCATCCCCACTGGAAACTCCAAGAAAACAAAACAAAACAAAACAACTTCGAACGTGTCTGAAAAGCAGCTAGAGGAGTCTCCCTTCCCTTTCCGGCTGGGCTGGAAAACAAGACTTTGGAGCAGCATCTACGTTCACGGCTGCTGACTGGTACTCAAGGTGATAAGAGTGAGTGAGTCAAAAACATGAAAGTACAATCGACTTAAAGGGCACTAAAAAGGGCCGCCTGGGTGGCTCACTTGGTTAAGCAACTGCCTTTGGCTCAGGTCAAGATCCTGGAGTCCCGGGATTGAGGCCCACATCAGGATCCCTACTCAGCGGGCAGTCTGCTTCTCCTGCTGACTTCTCTCCTCTAATGCTCACTCTCTCATTCTCTCTCTCTCTCTCTCAAATAAATAAATAAAATCTTTAAAAAAAAAAAGGCACTAAAAATAATACCTTTCACTATGCATGATAAATGAAGGAACTTCTTTGGCCTCTTCTTCACATGACTGCTAAGACTAGGGGTCTCTGCTAAATTCTTTTTTTTTTAACTTAATTTTTTTTTCTTTTCAGTGTTCCAGAATTGTCACTGCTAAATTATTATTAAAAAATGGTAAACACTGTGAACAATGAAACATTTTATACTTCAAGAGTCAGAAAGAAGAGTAAAATGGAAAGTAGTATTCCTCTTCATATTGGAAAGATAACAATACTCCTCAATTGATCTACAGATTCACCACAATTCCAGTCAAAATCCCAGGTGAGATTTTGCAGAAATTAACAAGTGGGCCCTGAAATTCATATGGAAATGCAAGGTACACAGAATTGGCAAAATAATCTCAAAAAAGAAGAACAAAGTTGGAGAACTCGCATTTCCTGATTTCAAAACTTATTACAAAGCTAGATTGATCAAAACAGCATGCTACTGGCATAAGAAAAGACATATAAACCAATGGAATAGAATTAAGATTCCAGAAATAAACCCTTACATTGATGATCAGTGATTTTCAGCAAGGCGGCCAAGACAATTTGATGGAGAAAGAACAGTCTGTACAACAAATGGTCCTGGGACAACCGGATGTCCATTTATCAAAAAGAATAAAGCTAGATTCCTACTTGACACAATATACACAAAGTAACTCAATATAAACCACAGACCTAATGTAAGAGCTAAAAATGCAAAGCTCTTAGAAGAAAACAGGAGTAAATTTGGATGACCTTGAGCTAAGCCAAGCCTTCATAGATATAACACCAGAAATATAAACAAAAAAATAAAATACAGATAAACAGCTCCAGCAAATTTAAAACTCTTGTGTTCCCAGGAATATCACAAAAATGGAAAAGAAAATCCACAGAAGAGGAGAAAATACTTGCCAGTCATTTATGTGAAAAGAGACCTGTATCAAGAATACACAAACAACACTTACCAATCAATAGTAAAAAAAAAAAAAAAAAATACAGAACACAATTTAAAAAAAGGTGAAGAATCTGAATAGATGTTTCTCCAAAGAAGATACACAGTTGGCCATATGCACATGAAAGGTCACTCAATAGCAATAGTGATTCAAAAATTGCAATTCAAAACCACAATGAGATATCATTACACAACCTCTCATATGGCTGTAATCAAAAGACAGATAAGAACAAGTGTTTTGTTTTGTTCTGTTTTGCATTTACTTTGTGTGTGCTTTTTTTAAGCTTCTTGAATCCAAATAATTATCCCTTTCACAAAACTGGAAGATTCTGGCTATTGTTTATTAAAATATTTTGCCTCTATTATTTTCTTCCCTCTGCTTCTGTGACTCAACTATGATTTATACATTGTTATTGTCCTACGAGTTCCTGCAGCTCATTTTTTTAGTATATTTTTCTCTTTGTCCTCAAATTGGCTGATTTCTATTGATTTATCTTCATGTTCATTGAATCTTCTTGTTCTCCACCCTGTTGTTATAATCAGCCCACACTTTAAATCTCAAATGTATTTTTTCAGTTTTTCTGTTAAGATTTTCCGGTTTCTCACTTGTTACTACCAATTTTTCTTAATATCTTTGAGTCCAACTATAATAGCTACTTAAATTTTTTTTATCTGCTATACCTAGCATCTAATTCATCCTGAGGTGGTCTCTGATGATTATTTTCTTAAGAATAAATAGGTTACCTATTTCTTATGTCAAGTAATTCTGGCTTGTGTCTTTATGAGTGAGACATTGTAGAGACTGTGGATTCTGTTCTTTTCCTCCAAATAATATTAAGGGTATTAATAGTATTAATATAATTAATTTCAATTGTTTTCAGCAGGCAGTTAACTTGGCTGAATTCAAACCATAAATTCTCGATGTCATTATAGTTTTATAACTATATTTTTAAATGTATTTTGGACATATTTCTAAACCAATAAATGTAGCTTACCTACAAAAAAACCCACCCTATAAATTCTGTCTCCTCTGTAGGTGACAAAAGTTCATATATAAATTCTGCTCTTTTAATCTTACCTGGGCTGCTTAGAATCCTCTCCAACTATGCATGTTTCAGAATCAGTCAGAAACACAGACCAAGATTATACAAAGAATGTGGGCTTCCTGTCTCACTTGTTCACTTATTTCCTGGGTATTTCACCATCTTAGTTTACCAGTGATTGCCTCATTCTTTCATCTGGTTCTTCAAGGACTAAGATCGCAGGTATCTACCTAAATTCTAACTGTACCATATGGCACCAAATGTGGAGGAATAAATAATATAAAAATGAGAAATTCAACTTTCCTTCTTACAAATATGTACTCCCAAACACTCTTTCTTTGTGTTTATCCATTCTCCTGGGCCAACAGGTGGCTGTATTTTATATTTTGTACAGAGCTTCTATTTGTGGGAGGATAAGTCTGATAGGAGCTTACTTGGCCATAGTATAAACTGGAACCCTTCCCCCTTCTTTGTTGTTTTGACTGGCAGATTACTATTCATTCTTTAGGGGGTTCAAATGCCAACTCTTTGCATAGAATTGCTAGCTACTTCTTTTGCCCTGTCCACACTATCTATATACTGCTACTATAGCATTTTTTTTCTAGGAGGGTCATGGTTTTATTACTGGGTTTCAGGGAAGGGGCCCAAGTTCACCCAATCTCCTTCAGCTTGACCACCATGTCCTCTGTGGTCTCTACCTTGATGCTAGCTGTATGCAGGGGTGGGTCCTCCACACTAACCATGGAGAGCTTGGAAGTCAGGTCCACACTCAGGTCTCCTGGTTTGATGCCCTCAATCATCTCGGCTTTCATGAGATTGGGCAATGTGGCATAGCAGGATTCGTTGAGCCACAGGTCAGCAGTCAACATGGCAGGCAGCTTCAGGCACAGGGTCTCTAGACCCCCATCAGTCTCCCACTCCACTCCCACCTGGTCTTTTCCAGTGTCACCTGGGAGGTGAATGGACCCTGTGGCCAGTCTAGAAATCCAGCTGTCATCTACCCTGTCTGGTTACAGTCACAGCATTTTATATGTACCATTACAGTTGTTAATTTATGTATTTATCTGTTCTAGGATAATGAAATCTCTTTGAGGCTAGGGGAATGGAGGATGTGGGGACACAACCATGTCTTCCTCATATTTATAAACCATATGTTGAACATACTACATGTACAGAGTAATTCAATATTTGTTTCATAAATTCACATCATATCATCTAGATAGACCTAGAGCTAAACCATGGAATACAGCAAATTCCTCAACCTCAGCACTACTGACATTTCTGATCAGATTAATTCTTCATCATGGGGACCTGTTCGATGCATTGCGATATGGTTAGCAGCATCCCTGGCCTCTGTTCACTAGATCCCAGTGACAATGTCCTACCCCCAATTCTGACAATCCCCAAATGTCTCCAGACATGCCAAATATGCCCTGGAGGGGGCAAAATCATGCCTGATTGAGAACAACTAGGCCAGAAAGTATGGTTCTTTATCAAATTCCATAGAGTGAAAGAAGCCTTAGGTATCATTTGGTTTCCGGGTGTTTGATTTTCAACCAAGGTTTAGGATACTGGTAATGGGGAAATAACCCAAAAAACAATTACCATCCAACTTCTTAAGAGAATGCAATGCCATACAATGCTTATAAAATTATTATGACGGCTCCACCCCCAGGAATTGTTTGTTCCTACACCATGTGCCTCATAGGTTTTTTGACCTGGAGAGAGAAGATGCAAATAATCCTAAATTGACGACGAAGACGCCGCTGCTGCTGACATGCTTGCGTACCTCTTTACAGTTATGAGTTTCTGTATGTATTTTCCCATCTAGGTATATGTTTCTCTCTTCTTTTTTAAAGGTTTTATTTATTAGAGAGAGAGAGCTAGGGGAGGGGCAGAGGGAGAGAGATAAGCAGAATCACCACTGAGTGTGGAGCCTGATATGGGCCTCAATCCCAGGACCTGGGATCATGACCTGAGCTTGAAATCAGACACTTACCCTACTCAAGTGCCCCAGGTATATATTTCTAATGGAAAATTTTACTTCATTTTAATTTTTTAAAGATTTTCTTATTTATTTGTTTGAGAGAGAGAGAGAGAGAGACAGAGCACAAGCAGGGGAACCAGCACGCAGAGGGAGAAGCAGGCTCCTTGCTCAGCAGGATTCAATCCCAGGACCCCGGGATCATGACCTGAGCTGAAGGCAGATGTTCAATTGACTGAGCCACCCAGGCACCCCTCTAATGGAAAATTTTATTTTATTTTATTTTATTTTTAAAAGATTTTATTTATTTATTTGAGAGAGAGGCAGTGAGAGAGCATGAGCGAGGAGAAGGTCAGAGGGAGAAGCAGACTCCCTGTGGAGCTGGGAGCCTGATGCGGGACTCGATCCCAGGTCTGCGGGATCATGACCTGAGCCGAAGGTAGTCGTCCAACCAACTGAGCCACCCAGGCGTCCCTAATGGAAAATTTTAAAGAGGGAGTAAAAACTAGTAAGAGACAAAACTGGTAACTATAATTAATTGAGCGTATACTCTGCATGGTAATTATACTTAACATATATAGATTATTCAGTGTTGAGGAAGGAATGTTCTGTAATTATTTAGTTGAACTAATGCTATGATTTGTTCTTTTAGTTTATCAAATGATCTTTGGAAGGTGACAGCAGAGAGTGAATTCAGATATGAAAGGAAGAGAAGTGGTTAAGTCTTAAAAAGGCAAACTCTGAAAGGCAAACTGAATAACATCCAAAAATATCAAGTGGAGGAAGAGACCATGTATAAACAAGAGAAAGGGGGTAGCTAAAAAGTTCTTCTTGCACAGAATGAAAGAGTGGTTGTTGAGATTATCAGCATTATGGACACAAGGTAGGACAGAGAGAGCTAATTCAGTATTGAAGTCCATGGAGCAATACATGAAAACAGCCTGGTGTAGCAGTTTCCCTCGGCTGTAACATATTACCGCATACTAAGTAGTCTAAAACAATAGGAATTTATTCCCTCTTCGTTCTGGAGGCCAAAAGTGTATAATCACGGAGTCAGCAGCACTGTACTTCCTCTGGAGGCTCTAGGGGAGAATCCGTTTCCTGGCACTTGCAACTTCTAGAGATTGTTGGCATTCTTGGCTTGCAACCACTATATTTCTCTCTGATCCATCCTCAAGTCACCTTCTCCTCTGAGTCCCTTCTCCAGTGTCACTCTTATAAAGATGCTCATGGTTGACTTTAGGACCCACCTGGACAATCTCCTCATCTCAAGATCTTTAACTCAGTTACTTCTGCAGAGATCCTTTTGTTAAATAAAAACATTCACAAGTTCTGAGGATTCGGACATGAACATATGTACTGGGGGGCTACCGATCAGCCTGCTACACATGGGTTGATAAGGTATAGTCTACTTTCTGTTTTGGGGCTCTGATATTTAGCCCTAGATCAAACTTCTGCTCATCTCTAGAACACAGAAGTCTTCACTTCAAATGCACTATATCAAAGATCCCATTTGAAGTAATGTCATCAAGATGGTGACATAAATCAGTCCAAACTTCAGTGCCCGTCACCAAGAGACCAACTAGCAACTATCCATAGACATGACACCATCGTCAACATCCCAGACCCAAGGATACGAATGAAGCACCCCCATGGGCCACAGAGACTGAGATGGGTCACATAAGATAGGTAGGAGGAGTGGCTGCACTCTGCATCACCATCCACTCGACCCAGGCCAGCATTACACTGAACCAACAGAGCCACCCTGCTTTCTCCAGTAGAAAAAGGAGAGTCTAAGGTAGACATCCAGTTCCCCCAGTACAGCAGGACGCTTCCCAGAAATTTCACTACAGTAAACAAAACAGTATGGTACTGCTATTTAAAAAAACAAAAACACACCAACAGAACAAATTGAAAGCCCAGAAACAAATCCACGCATATACATTTGACAAGAAAGCCAAGACTATTCAATGGGGAAGTGATAGTCTCTTCGATATATGGTGTTGGGAAAAATGGATATTCATATGCAAAAGAACAAAACTGGGCCTCTATCTCACACTCACAAAAATGAACTCAAAAGGATTCAAGACTTAACTGTTAGGTCTGAATCTATAAGACTCCTAGAGGAGAACAGGATAAAAGCTCCTTGACACTGGTTTTAGCAATGACTTCATGAATATGACAGCAAAAGTATAAGCAACAAAAACAAAAAAGAAACAAATGAGACTACATCAAACTGAAAATCTTCTGTACAGGAAAAAAAAATCAAGAAAATGTAAAGGCAGCCTACAGAATAGGAGAAAATATTTCAAAACATGTGTCTGTTATGGGTTAATGTCCAAAATATACATATAAAGAACTCAATATAACTTGAGAAAAAAAAGCCCAAATAATCCTATCAAAAACGGGCAGAAGAACAGAATAGACAATTTTCCAAAGAAGATATTCAAATAGCCAACAGATAAATGAAAAAGTGCTCAACATCGCCCCTCCTCAGGGAAATGAAAATGAAAACCACAATGAGATATCATTTCAAACCTGTTAGAATGGCCATAATCAAAAAGACAAGAGATAACAAGTATTGGTGAAGATGTAGTGAAAAGAGAACCCTTGTGCCCTGTGCGTAGGAATGTAAATTGGTACAGCCACCATGGAAGAGTATGGAGGTTCCTTAAGAGAATAAAAACAGGAGACAATAGGCCTCAAATGTAATCACAAGGTCCTTATAAGATGAAGGTCAAAGGAGAGACAAGGCAGTATGAGAGAAGCAGCAGCAGAGAAAAGACAATGTGATTCAGACTCCCAAACCAAGGAATGAAGACAACCTCCAGAAGACAGAAAAGGCAAGGAACAGATTCTTCCCTAAAATCTCCCAGCAAAAACCAGTCCTAACAAACCTTGATCTTGGGCCCTAAATTTTATTCTGGGCTTCTAATCTCCCAAACTGTAAAATAATACATTGAATTGTCTTAAGATACTATGTTTGTGGTACAGCAGTGAAAGGAAACAGTAACACCTAATAAAACTAGTATATATTCAAACTTTAGAACACATCAAGGGAGCCAGGTGGTGGGTATTATGGAGGGCACCCATTGCATGGAGCACTGGGTGTGTTGTAAAACTATGAATTCTGTTACGCTGAAAAGAAATGAAATAAAAATTTAAAAATTTAAAAAAAAGAACACATCAAGGGATCTCTGAGGTACTATATATATAATATTTATAACTGCAATACTTAACAATACTTAACAATACTGTGTGAACAAAAAAATAAGTAGGGAATTCAACAAATTTAAAAGTTAAGTCAGGCAAAGAAAAAAAATCCATAGGTTAAATTTGATATAGTCTTTGAGCATTTAAAGTTTTCATCTTGGGCACCTGGGTGGTTTAAGCCTCATTGTGGTTTAAGCCTCTGCCTTCAGCTCAGGTCATGATCTCAGGGTCCTGGGATGAGTCCCACATCAGGCTCTCTACTCAGCAAGGAGCCTGCTTCCCCCCCATCTCTCTCTGCCTGCCTCTCTGCCTATGTGTGGTCTCTCTCTCTGTCAAAAAAATAAATAAAATGTTAAAAAAAAATAAAGTTTTCATCTTTGCTCTGTTACTTAACTCTTTCTGGGTAATGTCACCAGGTTTAAAAAAACAACAACAACACTAAAAAGCCAAATTGTTTCTTCCCAAAGAGCATATTTACATTGAATAATGGCAAATCTGAATGAGATAGGACCCAGGGTAAAACTGTCCAAAGACTGTCCAGTTTGTTTTGATTTTTCCCCTTAACCAAGATGCATCTGCCCAAACATGCAAACTCTCAGTGTGGTTTAGTGCAGGGAATCAGTATGGTTAGGAACTAAAATTTCTGCAGATCAGTGAATGACTGCTAAGGCTTGCAAAAGGAAGAAGTGACCAAGGAAAGTTTTGTTTTTCAAAAGTAAATTCCTAAGACTAGAAGCTGGCATAGAAAAGAAGTGTGCAATGGATAATGAGGAACGAGGTGCTGTTGAAAACTCCAGGGCACCCCAGGGATTATCAAAGACCAAAGAAGAATGCCAATGCACAGCTAAGGTGAGTTTGTATGGAGAAGTTTTAAGGCCCTACAAGGAAATGAGGCTGCCAAGCATTCCCATATTCCTCATATTAAAGACATGTATCACAATTTTGAAACCTAGTGTGGGTGTCCAAGTCAAAACACACAAGGACAGGGGCACCTCGCTGGCTTAGTCAGTAGATAGAGGATGTGACTCTTGATTTCAGGGTTGTGAGTTTGAGCCCCATGCTGGGTGTAGAGATCAAAAAATAAAATAAAATAAAATCTTAAAAAATATATTAGCCAAAAAACACAAGGATAGTGCTCACTTTGACAGTGGATATACCAGAACTGGAACAATACAAAGAAGATTAGCAGACCTATGCATAAGGATGACACACAAAATACACAAGGACAAAGTGCTTTCCTGAATCACAGAGTAGGCTGTGTAGAAGATAATCATATAATCACTGAAGCCTAAAACCAAATATAAATATATTTCTAAGGATAACAAAATGATGTTTAAAATGTCCATAGCAAAGCTAAGAAGATTGTTTTACATTCTTCTTCCTCCTCAAAGAACATAATATTTCGAGTTTACAACAGAGTCATCCACCTTTTATTAACTCATTCATCAAAAATTGGTTAAGACCTATGACGTGTTAATCACTAACTTACACTAAGGAACAAGCTATATGACAAACCTGTCTCTTTAAGAAGACGCCACCAGGTAAAGGAAAAAATATATATAAGTTCCAAATATTGTAACAGAGGTTTAAACACAGGGTCTTGAAAAACAGAAGGAGAGGGTTCGGAGAGATTTCATTCCATCCAGTCAATGAAGAGATGGATCTATAGGAAAGAGATCTCTACTGTAGGAATCTTCATCCTATTATGGTGAAATAGAACAACCTTCTTAGAAGGCCCTCAGGGGCAAATGGGCTTACATACAGTAACAGTAAACGGAGAAGAAAGAAAGCCAGCAGTTCCCACCATCATCCTGGCTCAAACAGGGCAGCATTGATAGAATCATGGGCAAACACACAATAAGACTCAATGAAACTATAATGTTCCAGTGCTAACCCAGCTAAAGGTTCTTCTCTTGATACCAAGGGAAACACTCCAAAAGGGCACAGTACAATATGAAGACGTGAAATGAACTCTCTTCTGGCAAGGGCCTTGTATTGTCAATGACTTGGGCTTTCCCAGCAGGCTGTGCCCCCGGAGCCAGACTCCAGTCTTGAAGAACCATGACTGGTTTTGAAGCATGTTACCTATGAATAAGAATGAGGAATCTTCTTCAGCTATCCAAAAATCTCCCAAAAACATAAGGATTTCAGCTAGAAGACACATAAATTCCTTGAAGTCAATGATCATGACTCAAAAGAACTAATCCTGGCATCAACCTCCTACCCTACATTTTCAGCAACGTAGCTGTGTTCTAGGAGCTGAGGCAAGGGTCCTGGCAGCAAATTTTAAGACCTACTCAGTCAGATACCTGCAGAAGACCTAGAAGAAGTATAAAAATGGATCCAATCTTGGAGAAACTATAGTCTGATTATGGGGGAAAACACAAGAAAAAAAATCAAGCTGTACTGTAATATTATATATAATATATATTCTAAGTGCCACGGGACCATGACAAATGGAAAGAGTCAGCGAGAATCTGTATAAGAAACCAGCCCAGAAGATCAGAAGATTTGTATGTGAAGTATAAAATAATGTAGGCAAATGTGATGACATGTTTACACAGTTTAAAGTTTTCTGTATTAATTTTGTGCTAAACTAACTTCTCTCTATAATATAGGCTTATAAAAAAATGAAAAGACCTCTATCCCAGCAAACAGAAGAGCAATTGAAATCTTCATGGTAAAATAAGAAAACCTTGAGAAAATGATTCTTAAACATAAATAGCTACAGTGGATAGTGAAGAAAAATTCCTTTAAAATCTTAGACTTCAAAAAAATCCCAAATCTAATGTTTTCTTTTATGTTTCTTATATTTAAGAAAGTACTGATTAAAAGTTCCATATACAAATTATTCACCATACGTGCAAAGCTACATACATATCCACCAATACAGCTTACTTTACAGGCAGTTGTTTATCAGTAAATAATGAGAGACACGTTCTAACTATAAAATGACAAAGCCTAAATACATTGAAACAGGACCACTTCCTGTTACTCAGGAGAGGAAAAAAGGCAATGTGAAGTCATTCAAGCAGAATAATAAGTAAACCAAAGCCAGATCAAAGGAATACAGAAGAAAGGCTGAAACATGAAGCTGAAATATTTATTTCCTTCAAAACATCATCCATGCCTTGTCCCTGGGCAGTTCAACATTTCAAAGTAGGTGGAAAATATTCTCACTTAGATTCATCACTATGCACAAGTAGATCAAATTTTAAATAGGCAAATTTTCTCTTTATTTACCAAACAGAAATGTAATATTTATCATTGGGAGTTTTTTTGCTTATCAGAAATGATTTCTAAATTATGTAAAACAATTATAAAGTCATAATAGACACTTTTCAGTACTTCCAATGGATGAAGCTGCTACAAATGATAACATTCATAGTGTAAGCATAATTTTTAATGTCTTCACAAATGATGAAACAAAGGGAACATTTATTGAATGCTCACTATGCTCACTGGTTTGAGGTAGTTCGTGAACTATTTCATTTCATTTTTAAACCGATAAGAAACTTATCATTACTTTTTTCCACAAGTGAAAATAAGGAAGTTCAGAAGAGTTAAGTGATTTGCCCATGTATTTACAGAATCAATGGCAGAATGAGAAATTAAAGCAGCCCATCTGACTTCAAAGTCCAAAGTCATTCTACTACCTCATGCTATTTCTTTAAACCTGTGTGTGTGTACACACATGCATATATATAATACACATAACTAAATCACTGATGCTAATTGGTTGAACTTACAAGAAGGTGCTTACTTATTACAATTTATCCTCACATAACATATTTGCATATCAAACCACTTCCAGAACATTTGAAAGCTAAAATATTTATCAAGTATTTACTTAACACCTATTGTATGCCAGAATCTGTGGTTGGTGTTGAAAACACAAAAATAATCAACACACTGTCCCTGCATCCAATATAGAAAAGAAGACAAACTCTATACTACTTTCGATATGATAAAAGCTACACAATAATAAGAACATAATAATATGAGCAAGTAAGAACTGGAAGAATTCATTGCATCTAGGGTAAAACAGAAAAGTTTCATAAAGGGCAGGTCATTTGGTAAGATCATCACAAAGAATGTTGAAGAGGTGTAACATATACATATATATGTTTCTTACCTGTGTATTAAAATGTATATGTATTTGTAAAATACATATTTTTATTTGATATTTGTAAACTATCTTTTACTTTCCTCCTTGCCATCATACTTTCCATGAAAAGAGCAAATCTCCATCAGAAGATTCTTATTTATTTCAAGGGAAAGTTGAACATGGTAGAGGTAAGAGATTTCTAAATATAAGTTTTTGTTTCAGATATAATAAAATATGCAACCATTTTTGCTGATTATAAAAAGCACACACTCTTATCAATAAGTGCATAAAAGTGTATCAGCTGGATTTGTTAGTTTTAAGAAATCAATCTTTATTTATGAACAAAAATCACCCATGTTTCACTCACCATTTCTCCCTACCTCATACTACACTTTTCCAAAGGCTCCAGTGGTTATCTTATATGTGATTAGCAATAAGTTCAGTCACTGTCAATCTGCTACCATGTAGTATTTATTAATTCATTTACTATTAATGTGGTAAGCTCCCATTATGTGCCAGGCAACTTGCTAGATGTTAAAATAACACCAGTGAACCAACCACACCCAGTTCCTGTGCTAAGGGAGCTTTCAGTCTAGCAAAGAGAAAAAGACACTGAATTAATACAAATGAGAACAATGAGAATTCCATTCAATGACCAAAAAAAGAAATACGGAGTATCAAGGTTTATACAACAGGGTGAAAAACCTTAACTAGGAATTAGGATGAAAGAAAGTGATGTTAAAGTTAACTGAATTTGTATGTTGATTATACTTCAATAGAAAATAATTTTTTAATGGAAAAAAGAAACTTAACTGAAGGGTGAAGAGGACTGGATCCTCTTACCGTACCCTGCAGGGTAAGGGTATTCCAGCACAAAGGATAACAGAGAAGCTGCAAGACTGGCTAAATCAGGGAAGAGAACAGGGGCCAAGATGACAATGCAGGGAACAGAGAGAAAAGGGCCTGTGATAAGGTTGAGAATTACCCTGTCATACTGAAATTCTAGAGACAGAACTTTTATAGCTTTGTAGAAAAACTACATTGTATGAAATGAAAAGCATAATGGATGGGATTACAGGCATTGCTGAAGAAAAGGTTTGTGAACTTGAAGACTGAGCAGTGAAAACTAACCAAAACAAAGCACAGAACAAAAAACAGAATAATAAGGAACAAAGCATTGGTGACAACTGTCAGCAACCTAATATTCATATATTTAGAGTTACCCTTAAAGGAAAAGACAGATGGGGGACAGAAAAATATTAGAAGAAATGATGGCCAAAAGCTTTCCAAATTTAATTAAAATTATAAATCTACAGATCCACGAACTCCAAGAACTCCAAGCATAAGACAAATAAAACTACATGAAGGCATAACATAATCGATTTGCCCCAAAATCAATGCCAAAAAAAAAAAAAAAAAGAATCTTGAAAACAGCTGGAAAAAAGACATGTTCCAGAGGAACAAAAGTAAGGAGAGCAGCAGATTCCTGGCAGAAGCAAGGCAAGCAAGAAGACAATGAGGTGACATCTTCATGAAGGCAAGAACAATTCAGTATTAGATGATCTAATAATATATTTAATAATGATTAGATTACCTAATCCCAAAATGACCAATAAAATTGATAATCCTCCAGCCAGACTGATTGGGAAAGAAAGACAATACAAGTCAACATTACAAATGAGAGAGGTTCTGCATTGCAGAGTCTACACATATTAAAAGGACAAGAAGGCATATTATGAAAGAAAGAGAAAGAGAAGTTTAATCCATACGTTCCAGCACATACAAAATTAACTTAAAAAAATGGATCACAATCCCAAATGTAAAACCTAGAACTATAAGCTTCCAGAAGAAAACCTTTGTGATCTGGGATTAGGTAAAGACTTCTTAGATGTGATCCCAAAAGCACCATCTGTGAAAGAACAAATAAATACCCTAGATTTCATCAAAATTAAAAACACCACTTCCTTGAAATAAACCATCAAAAGAATGACAAGGAAAGCCACACATTGGGAGAAAAACATTGGCAAATCATGTATCTATTAAAGGACTTATATCCAATATAGACAAAGAATTTTCAGGACTCAATAATAAGAAAACAACCAACCCAGTTAAAAAAAAAAAAAAAAGAGGCTAAAGATTTGAGCAGACAGTTGCCAAAGTAGATATACTTATGGCAAAAAAAGGACACGGAGAGTTTTTCAACATTGGTCACTAGGGAAATGCAAATTAAAACCTCAGTGAAGTGCTTGGACAAGCCTGTTGGAATTGTGAAAATAGCAACTCTGACCATATCAAGTGTTGGCAAGGATGGGGAGGAAGAAGAACTTTCACATATTGCTGGAGAGAATGTAAAATAGTACAAGCCACTCTGTATAATAGTTTGGCAGCTTCTTAAAGAGTTAAACATGTACCTCCCACTCGATCCAGACATTTGACTTTCAGATTTTTATTCAAAAGAACAAAAAGAAAATGTCCACACAAAAACTAATGTTTATAGAAGCTTTATCTATAATAGCCCCAAACTGAAAACAACTCAAATGTCCATCAATAGATATATGGGTCAACAAAATATGGTATATCTATAGAATGGAATAATACTCAAAAATAAAAAGGACTGAACTATTGATATTCAGTAAAACATGGATGCACCTCAAAATCATTATGCCAAGGGAAAGAAGAAAGACCAAAAAGTACATATTGCGTATGCTTCCATTTGTTTAAAATTCTAGAGATTAAAGTATAGTGACAGAAAGGAGATTAGTGCCTGCTTGCATAAGGAGAAGTCAGAGAAAAGTGGGCAGGAGAGACTTCATAGCGGTATAAGGAATCTTTTGGGAATAACTAATGCTCACATAGACATATTTTTTGTGTTGGTTGTTTCACAAGTGTATAGGGTATGTCAGAATGTGAAACTATGCTTTGTGTGAAATGTATTATATTTCAACTATAATTCAACAAGGCCATTAAAATAGCCCTGAAATATATTAAAATATATTTATCCTCACTTATTATAGGAGAACTGCAAGTTAAAACTATATTGAGATACTATTTATCACCTATCATCTATCAGACAAAAAAACTAAAAAATATATTCTGTTTGGGAGATTAAAAATCATTCTAATATGTAGCCAGTAGAAATTATATATATATATATATAGAATATAAATATATATTCTATATAATATATAAATATATAAATTTGGCAATATAAAACACAACTACATATATGTCAATCTTTTGACCAGATAATACAAAAATACACATCCTAGTAGGTTATTTGTTATAGCATCAACTGTAATTACAAATACGGAACCAACCTGAATGCCCATAGGGAGGACAGCTGTTGCATAAATCGTGGTTTATCCACATAATAGCATACTATGCTGACGTACGAATGCCCTCTAATTTATAACAAATGGAAAAGGCAAAGTGTAAGAAAATATATATAAAAACACACACAGAAAAGAACTGTCAAAGACTGACAAATGAGATCACCCACCTACCGGGGCTGGGGCCGGAGGAGAAAGGACAGAAGGAGCAGAGGTGGGACTCCGTTTCTCTGAATACACCTTTTAGTGCAGGTCTCATTTTTGAAATCACGTTAATGTTCCTTTACTCAAAAAATAAAGAATAAAATCAATGAGGATGGGGGGATACGATTCTAAAATGAAATGCCAACAGGAAAAAAAAAATCTCAAAAGACATGAGCTCCTTCAACAAGAAGAGAACTTCTGTCCATTTTGGTCTGGCTCTCTCCCACACCCACTAACGAGCAGGGGGCTTTGAGAGAAACAATCATGAAGGCACGGTCCAGCCCCTTCCTCTCTCCGGGAATATCCCCTGCTATATACAGACTCTTGCTGGCTACTCGGGCCGTGACCAGACCAGAGTACATTAATTCTACAAGGGAGGATTCCCAAGCCACACGCTGGCTGCCATTCACCGAAACCACAGCCCCAGCTACCTGATTCTTCTATTTTTTCAAATTAATTCTAAATTTGAGAGGGAAAGGAGGTGTTACTTACGGGCTTGCAATCTCTTCCAAATTAAAAAATGTTACAAATTTTTCAGGTTTTTTACGAGTTTACATTAAGAATTTATTTCTACTGAATAGACTCTAGCTGTTCCTAATAAAACAGAATCACAATTTTAGTCTTGTAAATAATCTTCCTTAAAATTCCTAAAGAAATCTATAGAAGCATGGCATTCCTAATTCAGGCTTTGTTAGTAAGAATTTGTGGTAGTTCTGACAGTGAGGACATTTAAGTTCACTTTTATTGTTCTACAATAAGTCATCTCTTTTTAATTACTCCAGAATTTAAGCATTAAAAAAAACCAAGATTTATTTCAGTGAGAGAGACAGAGAAAGAGAGAGCATGAGCAGGAGGGGAGAGGGAGGAGAATTACAAGCAAACTCCGTGCTTGGCTTAGAGCCCAAAGCAGGGCTCCATCTCACAACCCTGACCCTGAGATCATGACCGGAGCCGAAACCAAAACTCGGATGCTTACCCAACTGTGCTACTCAGGTGCCCCCCAAGGTTAAGCTTTTAATGTAGCAAGGAAAACTATATTCATATGTGAAAAATAAACCAGAAATAAAGCCTGAAAAAAAAAAAACCCTCAAATCTTTGTGAGACTTCTACAAAATAAAGTGACAAATTAAGAAAAATTCCAATTAAACCTTATCAAAATTAATAAATGTTTTAATCCAGTTAGCTAAATAAATGTCTTTTTAAAAATAAATATAGTTTTGGAGCACCTGGACAGCTCATTGGGTTAAAGCCTCTACATCATGATCTCAGAGTCCTGGGATCAAGCCCCACATCAGGCTCTCTGCTCAGCAGGGAGCCTGCTTCCCTCTCTCTCTCTGCCTGCTCTCTGCCTATTTGTGATCTCTTTCTGTCAAATAAATAAATAAAATCTTTAAAATAAATAAATAAATATAGGTTGTAATAACATTATACAGGCCACATTGAATCTATTTTTAAAAATAAATATAACTATTTAAATAAATTTTTAATATACCCTCTAATGCACACTACCTAAATAAAATGGCTATCACCGTAAAGATGGGAGATGTTGGTGAAGAGTCCCTCTTGAGATGGAGCTGGAGTAGACAAAGCTTTTGTATATAGGGGCTGCACTTCCTATAGCTTCTTGGCCTCTCTCCGTGCATTTGCTCCATGTTTTCCTTGGCCTCAACATTCCTACTCAGAACGTGAGCTTGCATTATGGCCCATTGTGGCTGCCCAGCCAATCTTCATCTTCCGTGTTTCCAGCTTCTGCCCTGATTCAGTCTCTAGGTTTCCCAGTTCCAAATTCCCAAGATCAGGAAGGAGGAGCGGTGCCTATAGCACAATGGTTGGGACTAGGGCCTCTAGAGTCAAACATATAATTTCGAAACCTCGCACCTCCACTTACTAGCTGTGTCATGTTAAGCTCTTTGTTATCTCTGAGTAAAATGAGTTTGCTGTCTTCGGATCAGGTATCCACTCTAGACCCAATGTACACGGCAGAGAAGGAGAGAGGTCCTATGCAGAGAACATGGTGGGTCGCTATCAGAAGCTGTGGGCCGGGCACATTCTCCACTTGAGACTTCGGGGAAGAATAAGCAATGACATATACATGGTATTTGCTGCCATCTATGAGTCACTGGGATCAAGTCATTTAAAAGGCACAAAAGGAGATCTACTGAGTGACACATAAGGTGAAAGACCACATTCTATCAGAAAAAGAGTACTGAATTAGGAGTCAGAAGGCCTAGAATTAAGTTTCAGCTCAGTCTCGTACGAACCTCACCACACTGGTTAAATCGCTTAATCTCTTTGAACCTCAGTTTCTCCCTTTAAAATGCAGATAATCACAAACAACCACAAAAGATTCTTTTGGGGATGAACTAAGAGGATATATACCATGGGGGGCACTTGGGTGGCTCAGTGGGTTAAGCCTCTGCCTTCGGCTAAGGTGATGATCTCAGAGTCCTGGGATCGAGGCCTGCATCGGGCTTCCTACTCTATGGGAAGCCTTTTTCTCCCTCTCCCACTCCCCCTGCTTGTGTTCCTTCTCTCTCTGTGTCTCTCTCTGTCAAAAAAATTAAAAAAAAAAGAGGGTATATACTGAAATCATTTTGACTATAGTGCATTAAATAAAGTATTGCTATATTCTATTCGTTTATCAACTCTCCACCAGGCTTAAGTCTATTTCACCACATTTCATTGCTAAAGTGAATTTTGATTATAGTAAAACTCAAGAAGCTAAATATATAAACATAAACTGCTTAAAACAGTGAGTTCAGCAAATTTAATTCCTGAAGAATCTAATAAACCTAAAAGCCACACTTACTGTGTGAAATAGTGTCACAAATGTCTGCCAATAAGAGGCCTCTTGACCATTATATCACAGTGACACTGAGGTAAAGCAGTGCATCGTCTAAACAGGGCAGGATTCTGTGAAGATGCATCTATAAAGAAGTACTTAACAGAACAGAAACTTCCTTTTCGATCTGAAGCAAGGTCACCATATATTTCTGTCCTCTCTTCAAGCCTTGGATCGTGCTTCTTCGAGGCAGGGTTACATCAGCATGCTCACTGGGGCTAAGGAATGCTTACAAGAAACGGGAAACTTTGACTGCTCTCCATCTAAAATGGTTTCAGATGCTCAAGCAGAGCGCAGCAAAGAGAACAGATGGGTCCCCCCCACCTACCACCATCGATACTCCAGAGTGCTATTTTTCAAGAAGAAAATTATGTTCAAAGTTTGTGGGCACTTTCCAAAGTGCAGGGATAACCTTTCTCAAGATGACACAAATGTCTGCATCAGTGCAAAACTGAATACTTTTCAAGTCGCCTAACAAAAATGAGTATGAATTTTTGATGGTGCCTTCTAGTGATTTATCCGTAATTTTCAACTTCAAATTTCATGGTACCCGTCGCAAGAAAAACAAACTATTCTATTCCTATTAATGACTTAGAAAATTATTAAACTGAAACTTTCATTATATATTATAAATGTATGTTCCCATTGTAGCCACAAACTAGAGAAGAGATGACGACAATTTATGGGTGTGATAAACTTTCATGATGTGTTGGAACTTTCTCTACCAAACAGGGTGACTCTCCTCAGTAATAATTTCAAACACTGCTACTGTTCAAAACCACCGATTAGTCCTAACGGAGCAAGCTAAGGAACAATTAACTTCCCCAGTAAAGAACTTGAAATGTTTCTCATTATAATCACATAGCACCCCTTTAAAAAGCAAAAGCAAAATCAAAGAATCAGACATCAAAAGACCATTAGGTCTTTCAATATAGACCATTTCCAGACCTACTTTACTCCACATCAAACCTCCTCCGGGGTGTTTTCATTGTTCACTAAGAATAGAGATATATGGTTCAAATTACCAAAAGTTTCTTCAAAGTTCCTTGACATTTGTGTATTCCACACCTAAAATGAATAAATGTTTATCAAGTAATAAAAAACTAGAAGATCCAAATTTTAACGAAGTCCCCAATTTTTAAATTCCTTGTTAAATCTCATGACCTCGAACTTCAGGGACTATAAGTTAGGAAGGAATAAAGGAAACAGAGTTAAGGAAATGAAAGCGTGTTTTACTTAAGGATGGAAATGTTTGACGTTTGCTTATTTATTGTTTATTATTGTCTGACAAAAGTGTTTCTTCCAGAAAATCAGGTCTGTTTGCTTTACTCCTAACTTCATGCTTGGACGTTAACACATTACCACATTCTTGTCTTGAAACATTTTATTTCTTCTGGCAGAGAAATTCCCTCTTCTCCACCAGCTTGTTTTCTGTTCTTCAAAACCTAGTTTTATTGCAGAGAAATATTCAGGAAAGTTAAGTCTTCCTCCAATGTCAGTTTCAACACATACCACACTGCTACCAATTCTCTAACCATCTGCCGTCCCCTGTGGAAGAAAGTACATCCTTCCGTCCTCACCTTTGGGGGGATTTGGGGTCTTACTCAGGCTCCTCTATTCCTGATCCAAGTGGGCTCCTTTTCTCCAGTTTCCTCACATGCCCTCTTGCACTCTCCATCCCTCCATATTAGGTTCACACTCTTCCAACTTCTTGGATGACTTTTACCATATATAAGAATAAATGTATCAGGTATGTAAGCCACTGTGTTCAGAGTATACCTTGGGGATACCATCAGAAAGAGATCTATTATTAAAATTAACACCAGATTAAGAGTTAGCTTATATGAATTTTTTTACTGATAAGACTTATTTTCTGAGTCTCCATGAAGAAGTAACTGTGAGAAATAATCATCATTAAGGATGTTTTCCAGTATTTCAGATGTATTATTTAATTTTGCTTTCTTCCACTGTATTTTAACAAACAGGCTTAAGTCCAATGTGAAATTAATTGAGCTTAAAGAAACATTGCTTTCAACATGGGCAATGATCTCTATCTTGTGTCAATTATGCTTTGTTTGTAAGAGTTGATTTCTTATCACTAGTGTTGGCACTATTTTTCTGATTTGCAAAAATACAGTAAAATATTAAAATGACCATATAAGTGAGCTGCTATATAGCAAAGGGAGACAACATTCCCATACTGCCCAGTGGCCAAAAAGTGTAAAAACCTAACAATTCTACTGTGACTCTCTTGGCATAAGTGATCATCTTAATTTACTATTTTTTATGACAATGATTATACATGGATGGATATGGAGGGTAAACATCTGTCAGAGTACTTTTAGCACCAATTAGCAGAGGAAAATTTTGTTTGCAAAGCCTAACAAAGGAGATACCAGTGAAAATATCCCAAAGATGGGAGGGGCAACCCACCCAACTTAACTGCTCACTCTAATTCAATACAAATATGACTTAAGAACACCCAGCTCTCCTTGTTATAATTCTATCCGATAATACTTTAATCAGTGGTTTGGATTCTGGAATAGGCTAGTCCACTAGAAAAGAATATTCTTGGGATACCTGGTATATTCTGGGTGGCTCAATGGGTTAAAGCCTCTGCCTTCAGCTCAGGTCATGATCCCAGGGTCCTGGGATCGAGCCCCACATTGGGCTCTCTGCTCAGCGGGGAGCCTGCTTCCCCCTTTCTCTCTGCCTACCTCTCTGCCTACTTGTGATCTCTGTCTGTCAAATAAATAAAATTTTTTAAAAATCTTAAAAAAAAAGAAAAAGAAAAGAATATTCTTAGCAAATGCCTAGAAGCCCTTTACATAATTCTCAGTAGGAATTCTCTTTTTGTGGGCTATAGCAGCAGCTGAAACAAGGCTGACAAGGAAATATGTGTGCCACCTGCCAGAGTATCATTTTGAAGACCCAGTAACAAAAGCCAAGTACCAAAACAAATAGCTTTCCCAGCAACTCCAGTCCCAGATATACAACAAAGGAACTGACTACCTGTGGAATGAATGCTCATAGTAGCACTGTTCACAACAGCCTAAAGACAGAAATCCAAATGTCCATCAACATTGAATGGATTTAAAAAAAAAAGGGTGGTGTATACACACGATAAAATATTATCCAGCCATGAAAAGGAATGAAGAAATGATACATGCTACAACACGGAACAACCTGGAAAATATTATGTAAGTGAAAGAAGCCAGACCCAAAGGTCACACGTTGCAGGATTCTATTCATATGAAATATTCAGAATAAGTAAAACCCAGAGAGGGCAAGCAGATTGGTGGTTGCGAGGATTTGGGAAGGGGTAGAGATTGGGGATTAAGCTGTTAAATGAGTACAGAGCTTTACTGCGGGGTGATGCAAATGTTCTGTAACTAGATATGGATGCTGGTTGCACAATAATGTAAATGTACTAAAAGTCACTCAATTGTTCACTTTAAAATGGTTAATTTTATATTATGTAAATTTCACCTCAAATTTAAACAAAACAACTAAACAAAAAAAAATAAATAAAACAACTAAAATGGTGGAGAGGAGCCCAGATGAAAATGTGTACAAGGACCAGATAACAGAAATGAGAAGAATGACCCCAAAACCTCTTTCTCTGCATAGAGTTCTGTTGCCACTTTGGGGTTTTTTGGTTAATGCTGTTAATTTTTTCCTTTAGTTTTCTCTCTTCTTTTTTAATCTGTACAATAGAGACATGTCTCTTTTACTAACTTCTTTTCAAAGTGGTTTGGGTGATATTCTGCATTGTGTTTCCAATTTCACGGATTTCTTTTCTCAGCTTTATTTCTTTTATCGTCTTCATATGACCCTGTTGTCGTCATCTAGCTTCTTGAGGTCATTTCAGTCTGGACACTGGATTAGAGAAACTTCTTAATATTTGATGAGGAATATGCTTATTAAACATTTGGAAATTTTTATTATGATTTCCTTTTTAACCTTAAGGTTATTTAAAAGTACAATTTTAAGTTGATAAACCTGAGGGTTCAAAAAGAAAACTGGCTGCTTATTGATTACTAACTTAATCGCCCCATGAACAGAAGAAAAAGTGATCTCAATGACAATGATTCTTTGAAAACTGTTGTGACTTCCATTATGACTTAATCCAAGCATTACGCAATCAGCTCCAGCCACCTGCCACCATGAGAGAAAATGA
Organism: Mellivora capensis; assembly: GCA_004024625.1. Classification (NCBI taxonomy): domain Eukaryota; kingdom Metazoa; phylum Chordata; class Mammalia; order Carnivora; family Mustelidae; genus Mellivora; species Mellivora capensis. The sequence goes on along the minus strand of PISX010018318.1, from coordinate 7,526 downwards.
CTTAGTGCTGCCAGATCTTGCATGTTTTCAGAGAAACAAGAAATTCAAATTCATGTGAAATCTCCTAATTTTATAATGTTGGCAACTCATTCAAATTTTCCAAACTATTTTTCAGTCCAAACTGAACACATGTGCAGAATGACTCAATCAGCAGCCCAAGAAAGCAGGAACTTGGGAGGAAAACATCAAAACAGACAAGAAGCAAGCGGAGAAATGGCAAAGATAAGAGAACCATGAAGGACAGTGAAGGCTTTTGTGACATTCTGAATTTCTGTAGGAAGTGAATTTAAAAGTGGAGTTTAAAAAGTGGAAAATAAACATAAATATCCAAATATATAGTGATAAGTGCTATAAAGAAAATTAAGGAGATAAATGGTCTGAGACTAAGATACACATGTGTAAGTCACTGCCATAAGATCGGTATCGAAGAATGGTTTCTAAAGCTATGGTCTTGGATTGGATTGTCTATGGAGAGGATCCAGAGACAACAGAACATGGAATGACCATGTAATTAAGACTGGGTGGAAGGAAGAAAATCAGGAGAATGTGTCCCAAAAACTGAAGAAGAGAATGTTGTAGGGAAGGGGAAACTGAACAAAATCCAGATCAAAGGTCACTGTGACCTTAGGAGAAGTTTTGGTAACATGATGAAAGAAGACAGATGGGATTGGGCTGAAGAAAGGACGTGGAAGATGAGAACACAGACTAAATTCGCAAAATAACTGCAGAAACCTGTCTATGAAAGCAGAAAGGGGAAAAGATCGCAGATGGGGTGCTAAGGGTAAGAAAGGGTGTTTTAAGGTGGATACCTACTCTTCTCTACATGTTAAAAGGGCCAAGGTAGTTGAGAGATAATAAAGGGGTCTTAAATTAGTCCACACAATGGAGAAACGTGCAATAATTGGGAAAGGATCCAGAGAATGCATGGGAAGCTAGGTGTGAGGGATGACCTTGTAAGTTCACAGAACACAGGAATCTAAAGAACAAGGGTCTAAAGCGAGAACATTAAGTAGAAACTAGCTGAGTTTGGAGGTGTAAGGATAGAAATGGCACCCATTTTACATGTAATTAGTGACAGGTGGCAGGTGAGGAGGAGGAGATGACAAAGTGATGACAAAGGCTTCCCTATATGCTCCATGAACAAATAGTATCAGGAATAAAAAAAAAAAATCCAATATAGATAAAAGCTCCGAAGGACATGACTGTGGTCTATTGTATTCATAAAGCATATATCGATGGGGTGAAAAATTAAAGAATACTCATGGCAACACAGAATATGATGGTTTTCTGGAGTTAGAAAAAAACCATTTGGGAGATCTGAGTCAGCCTTTGATTCGCTTATTAATTTTGCAGAAAGCTGACAGTGTTCCACTGCTCAGGAGGTCATACAGCTCCACATGGCTCACTGTCCTCCTGAAAAAGAGGCAAAAGACCACAAAGCAAGCTGGAGATCAAGGAATTTTTTGAAAATCAAGATTCAAGGTCATGGGAAGGTCACTGTGTATTTAGATTTTAGTCACATGAACTAATCTGTAATTGAATCTATAGTAAATCACAATAATTGATTCTAAAGATGACGATTGTGACTTACTATAAAATGTTTTCATTATGCAATGACAAAAAGGATGGGAGAGTATATATTACATTTCAAAAAGAATTCCAATCAAAAATAAGTCAAGAATAGTTCTAGTCTCCATATACAAAAATGGCATCGGGCTAACTAACATCTCCTGAATCCTGCAAGTACTAACTAAAATACCTAGGAAGAGAAGAGGGGGAAGAGGGGTGGGGGGCAGGGGATCCCAAAAACAATAAGAACTGACATAAACAAACAACCCAATAAAAGAAGCTGGGAGGAACTGCCCATAAATACAAAGCAAATGGAAATGGATTGATAAAAAATACCTAAAGAGGTCCATCTGACAGCACATCTAAATGGGTCTTAGGAAATAGAATCAGAGAAAAATGAGGTAGAAAGACACACTCTTCCTCCCTCAGGTAAAAGATTCTGTGTCTAAACAAATTTTAAAAAAAAGGTAGCTGGGATTCTTCCACATAACAGAAAACATCAGAGGAATGTCCACAGATGTTTTATATACATCCATTCAGAGCCAGGAAGTCCTAGAAGACATCTGGATTGAGCGTAAAGAATGAATGATGGTATACCGTATGCCAGGAGCTGTAATTTCCACAACTAAAGTAATATAGATGGAAACAAAAATAGGAAGAAACTGGAGCTCAATACGCACTCAGAACTATAGAACTTGCATTCATTCAGAAGAACAGAGACTCATCACACAGCCTATGAAAAAGCATCCCATCAGTAAAGCAGAATTTCTATAGGTAATATTTCCTAGAAACTTCGAACTTCACTGGCAGCTGACAAAGACTGTTTCTAGCTAGCTGCAGCTCTCCAACAGAACAGGAACATTATTATGCAAGTAGACATGGAGCAGAGACAGGACAATCCACCCCCAGATTACATGGTATACTAATGCCAGATGGTATCTGCAAAAATGCACACACAGTAGAAGTTCAGTGTTTGTGAAATAAAAAAAAAACAAGACTGCACAAAATTTACCTTGTTCAAGATTAATAAGATATGAAAACACCAACTGGAGTCTGAAAGCTACTGTACAACCTGGGAATAGAAACATTTCCAATACACGGAAGAGTCACTTGTCAAAATGGTCCCCTTTAATATCCAGAAGAAAGTAACAGGAACACTGTGAGGAGTCTGAATGACAGAAGATGGTCTCTATGAAATAGGGGGTTACGTCTTAAGAATGATCTAAGGTAAAAAGAATACAATTAAGATTTAAAGCTGGGAAGTGATTAGAATAAAGAAGAGATAAAAAAAAAGAAAAACTTAGAGCAGAAGAAAAACTCATCATGGAAGTGGAAAAGAAGAGAAATGCAAGTGCAGGGGCACCTGGGTGGCTCAGTTTGTTGAGCAACTGCCTTCGGCTCAGGTCATGATCCTGGAGTCCTGGATTGAGTCCCACATCAGGCTCCCTGCTCGGCAGGGAGTCTGCTCTTCCTCTGACCTCTCCACTCTCACACTCTCTCTCTCTCAAATAAATAAATAAAATTAAAAAAAAAATGCAAGTGCAGAATGTCAAATCAGTGATTTAGAAACCATCTTAAACATACATTCAGAGGACAAAAACACAGATAAAAACATAAGAAAATTTGAAATATGAAATAATAAAAGACATGGAAATGGACATAGAAGGAGGATGCTAAATATATATTTACATATGTTTCATATATGCTAAATATATGCTAATATATTCATACTAATATATTTAGCATAAAATATTTTTAGCATATATTATATGTAAATATATAAACATTTATGCTAATAGATTTAGCATATATAATGTATATTATATATAAGGAGGATACTAAATACATATTTATATTTATATATGCTAAATATATATTTGTTAGATATTATGTATATTACATATGGATAAGCATACATACATATTACATATTATATACATCACATACATGTAGGTGCGTGTATATACATACACGTATATTGCCTGTGATTACATACATGTATATTACAATATGTGTGTTATATATATTTTTCTTTCTTCAGAAAGAAGAAGAAAAACAAGTCCAAATTAGAGGGGGTCAACCCAGATGAAGTCACAGGATGCCCCTCCTCCCACAGACACGGAATGTACAGCTGCAAGTGGAGTAATTAACTCTGAAAGAAATCCAGAAACTAGCTGAGTAACTCCTATGTTTGCCTGGCTCTGATAGAGAATGGGGCCTGCATTTATAAGTCCCACAGGGCTATGCAAACAAAGAAGTAGTTCTTAATGTCTGCAGGAATAACTCATGAATATACAATAGAGATGCATCACATTGGGTAAGAAAGGCTGAAATGCGCATACACACCTGCCATAAGCACCCCCAGCACGGTGCTATGTAATAGGGAAGAAGCTCCCAACTCTCAGCTTATCCCTGAAGAGTTGGGACCCTATCAATACACAAAAAATAAGGAAAAAGGAAAAAAGGCATACTGCTATAGAAAATCATCAAATCACAAAAAAAGAGAGCAAGAAAGGAACAAAGGAATTATGAAACAACCAGAAAACAATTAACAAAATGGCAACAGTAAATCCACAAACTATCAATGATTATTTTAAACATAAATGGATTAAATACTCCAATGTAAAGACATGGAATGGCTAAGTGGTAAAACAAGACCCAACTACCTGATGCCTACCAAACATTCACTTCAGCTTTAGGACACATATAGACTAAAAGTGAAGGGATGGAAAAAGTTATTGAGCAGGGGTAGATGTATACATCTATCATGCAAAACAGACTGCAAACCAAAGACTGTAACAAGAGACAAAGAAGGTCATTATATAATGATAAAAGGGTCAATTCATCAAGAGGATATAACATTAGTAAATATTTATGCACCCAATAAAAGGAAGAAAGAAATATATGAAGCAAATATTAACAAATTGGAAGGGGTAAAAAGACAGTGGTACAGTAATAGTAAGGATACCAACAACCCATTTTCAACAATGGATAGATCACGCACAGAGAAAAACAATAAGGGAACACTGGAATTCAGCTACACTTTACAACAAATGGTCCCACAGATATTTACAGGCTATTTCATCTAGTAGCAGCAGAGTACACATTCTTCTCAAGTACACATGAAACATTCTCCAGGACAGATGTTAAGCCACAAAACAAGTCTTAATAAGTTTAAGATTAAAATCACACAAAGCATCTTTCATACAACAGTATGAAACTAGAAATCAATGACAAAAAGAAAGCTGGAAAATTCATGCATATGTGGAGGTTAAGTAACATGCTACTGAATAATCAATGGATCAAAGAAGAAATCAAAAGAGAAATTATAAAATTATCTTGAGACAAATGAAAATGGAAACACAAAAACCAAAATTATGGGATCCAGCCACAGCAGGTCTAAGAGGATAGTTGATAGTGGTAACACCTACATTTAAAAAAAAAAGAAAGAAAGAAAAATCTCCCCCCAAAAGGCCTGAATTTACATGAAAATGTGTTCAACATCACTAAACATTAGGGAAATGTGAATCAAAACCACAATGAAATATCACCACAAACCTGTTACAAAGGATATTATCAAAAAGACAAGAGACAGCAGGTGTTGATGAGCGTGCAGAAAAGGGAATCCTCCTGCACTGCTGGTGGGAACGTAAACTGGTGCAGCCACTATGGAAACCAGTATTGAGGCTCCTCAAGAAGTTAAAAACAGATACCATAAGATCCAGCAAGCCCACTTCTGGAACTATAACCAACAGAGACAGAACCATGACCTTGAAGAGGTGTCTATATTTTTATGTTCCTTGCAGCATTATTCACAATAGCCAAAGTACGGAAACAACTGAAGTGTCTATCTGTGGATGAACGGATCAAGAAAATGTGGGGTCCATATACAATGTAACATCACTCTCTATTAAAAACGAAGGAAATTCTGTAATTTATAACAACATGAATGAACCTGGAGGACATTATGCTATGTGAAATAGGCCAGGCAGAAAAGGACAAAATACTGCATGATATCACTTACATATGGAATCTTGGGAAAAAAAAAAAAAAAGGTAACTCAGAAACAGAGGGTAGAAAAGTGGACTGCCGGGAGCTAGAGGTGGGGAAAATAGAGGTTGGTAAGGGATACAAACTTTCAGCTGTAAGATGAATATAGAGTTAGGATCTAAAGTATAATATGGTAACTACAGTTGGTAATACTGTATTGTATAACTGAAATTTGCTTAAAGTGGAATGTAAATTTTTAAAAATCATTTCAAGAGACACCTGATGGTGCAGTTGGGTAAGTGCCTGACTCTTGGTTTCAGCTCAGGTGTGATCTCAGGGTCCTGAGATGAAGCCCTGCGTCAGGCTACGCATTCAGCGTGGAGCCTACTTGGGATTCTCTTTTCCTCTCCCTCTGCCCCTCCCATTTGTGCTCACAAGCACACTCTCATTTTCTCGCTCTCTTTCTTTCTCAAATAAATAAAAAATCTTTAAAATAAATAAATAAATAAAATAAATAAATAAATAAATAAATAATTATTTAAAGAAGGCATATGATAATTGCAATAAAACAAAATTTGGGGGAACATTATAACATCCTCCCATGATTTTTTAAAACATAACTCTTAGAAAATTAGAAATGAACACGGAATTTCCTTAACCTGATAAAGTGGCCTCCAAAACCTTCAACCAGGGGCACCTGGGTGGCTTGGTCGATTGGGCACCTGCCTTTGGCTCAGGTCATGATCTCCGTGTCCTGTGGCAGGCTACATGCTGAGCGTGGAGCCTGCTGGAGATTCTCTCTCTCCCTCTCTCTCTGCCTCATTCCCACCCCTCCAAACACACACATGTTCTCTCTCATTAAAAAATAATAATAAAAAAAAGTACTTCAGTCTGCTGGACCCTTCAATTAGAAAACATAATTTTAAAAAAAGATAAAAATTCAAAATGGGAGCATAAACTATATGTAAGAATAAATTAATAAAAATATGTAAAATATATGTGGAGAAAATTGTAAACATTTAAAGCCATTAAAATAGGGGCACATGGGTGGCTCAGTCAGTTAGGCCTCTGACTCTTGGTTTTGGCTCAGGTCATGGTCTAGGATCCTACGATCGAGCCCTGTGTCGGGCTCCATGCTTAGGGGGCATCTCCTTGAGGATTCTTTCTCTCTCACTCCCCCTTTCCTCACTTACCCAGCTCATGTGTGCTCTCTCTCTCCCTCAAATAAATAAAGCTTAAAACCTATTAACATAGACTAATAGAGAAATACACAATTTATGGAAGAAATAAACCAATCTAGTAAAATTTCTAATTCTACTTAATCTATAAAAACAATGCAAATATGATAAAATAAAAACAGAATTTAAGTAAAACCTGATTCTGAAATTGAAATAGAAGAGCAAATAAGAATGGCTAAGACAATTTTAAAGAGTGTGGGAAAAAGAAAAAAAGAATAGAGTATGGGAAGGGATGTTATCACTGTATAAGAGCTCAAGATTTGATGTTCTCAGAGTAATTAAAATGGAGTAACAGTAAATAGCTCTATTTAATATGATCATAAGCTATTTTGATTTTATTTGTGCTCTTCTGTCATTTTCCAATTTTCTACAGTAAGTATATACTAGTTTTATAATAAAAACGAAGCTAAACAATAGATACTTCTAAAAGTTTTCTCACTGGATAATGTCAGGATCCAGAGTTCACCCTCCAAGGACCCTGCATAGGTTCATTTTAATATAAGCTCTCTATTCCAGTGGTAGAAAAAAAAAGCATTTCTCTCCTGGATTAGCCTAGAACAAAAGGGGCTGTGACAAATAACAAACTTTTTAAACAATTCAGCTATAATATAACTTACCAGTTTCTGGTTACATTTAACCCTACCCTGACATATTAATCTAATTCCAGTTACATAAAATCTACAATGCTATCATACACATCAATCTTCTTGCTCCTCACTCTACAAAATA
>PISX010018317.1:0-41036 GCA_004024625.1 Mellivora capensis | reverse complement strand
GCTCTTCCGATCTATATGATAATTGACTCTCTCTGCTTGACTTATTTCACTCAGCATAATCTCTTCCAGTCCCGTCCATGTTGCTACAAAAGTTGGGTATTCATCCTTTCTGATGGAGGCATAATACTCCATAGTGTATATGGACCACATCTTCCTTACATTCGTCCTTGGAAGGGCATCTTGGTTCTTTCCACAGTTTGGCGACTGTGGCCATTGCTGCTATAAACATTGGGGTACAGATGGCCCTTCTTTTCACCGCATCTGTATCTTTGGGGTAAATACCCAGTAGTGCAATTGCAGGGTCATAGGGAAGCTCTACTTTTAATTTCTTGAGGAATCTCCACACTGTTCTCCAAAGTGGCTGCTCCAACTTGCATTCCCACCAACAATGTAAGAGGGTTCCCCCAACTGCAAACTTCTAACGCTTTAAAAACAGTGCATACCAATTAGCAGTTATAATGAAATTAGTTCTAATTGAGTAAGTGAAATAATTTTCTCCTAAGAGTTGCAAAATTTGCACACATAGCTTAGCTATTACTTACAAGATGAAAATACACATTTTTTGTAATAAATTTTTAGATACCTTTTATATCTAAGATTACAAGACTACAAATAAACACCTGACTTATTTAACACCTCTTCTGATCTGCTTGGTAGACTGATTTTTATTTTAGTGTGAGTACATTTGCTTGCTAAAGAGCTGTAGTAGTCCCTTAGTTAATATTTTGAGATTAAAATGATTTTTAAGCATGATTGAGAATAATAAGAATATTATACTATGTCTATAAAATCTTTCATTGTTCAATATGTATTCAACAAAAGTTTATATTGGCCCTGTAGGAACCGTTGGCCAGCACAGTATTTTTTTTTTAACCATTTCCTATCAATCAATGCATGGTAAATGCATCTAATTTGGTCTTTAAAGAGGAAGCTCATAATAACAATATCCCCCCCCAAAAGAATATATTTTTAAGTCAATTTGATTGAACTAATCTGTTCTCAGAATCACTAGAACATACTGCCTCAGTGGACAGAAGTAAATGTTACTTTGTGCTCTGCTTTAATCAAATCTGCAACCAAGAGAATTCATCATATACGTAATTATAATTTTATGTTACAGAGCAAGCTGATGACTTGCACCTCACTTCTGGAGAAATTGTTTATCTTCTGGAAAAAATAGACTCAGAATGGTATAGAGGGAGATGTAGAAACCAGACTGGCATATTTCCTGCCAACTACGTCAGAGTAATTGTAAGTGGGTAATGCTTGTTTAAATTTGTCATATATTCTGTGTAACTTGGCAGTTTGGAAAAAAACGGAAGCCTAGATTCTTATATTCTTGTTCATGTTCTAACATTGATGCGTCTGGTATTTGGAAAATTCGAAAAATAAAATTTTGTTTAACTAGGTAATGATTAATTATTATTATTTTATGTGGAGTATTACAACTTAATGCCTAAGTGCTGTCTGAAATCCTAAGGTGGGAAATGACTGCAGGTCAACAGGCGAACCAACTTGGGGGGGTGGGTAGGCACTAAACTATATATGCTAACTCCTTGAAACCTTTAGTAAACAACAATTAAATGGTACCAGATAGTCCCAAAGGAATTTTCCCTGAGGTTAATGGTGCTACTTACTTTCTTTGGAGTACATATCACTTTTGGTTTCTTTCATTCTTTCCATTCCCATTTATTTTCATCTTAAAAAAAAAAAAAGGTTTCGGGTTACTAAAGTACTTTCATTAGCGGTAGTGGTCCATTCATGGTTTTTCACATAATAACTTCAAATCTGATTGGGAAAAATGAAAGTATCAGAATTTTTTACACCCTCCCAGCCTGCAGTATGTGAGTCCATATTGTAGAGTCCTCAGTGCTAGTAAGCCCAGATGTCTGTGAAACATGGACAGAAAATCAGAATGCCACTTGAACGTTTATATCAATAGGAAGAGTATGACTCAGTCCCTAATATAACTTACTGATACCGGAAGATATCAATAAAGCTAGCTTAAATCGTTGAGCATTAACAGCTTATTTGAAGTGGGAAAAGCCAAGGATTTTCCATTACATTAGAAACCTAGGAAACAAAACAAACAAAAACAACAGAAAACCTGGGGCACCTGGGTGGTTCAGATGATTAAACGTCTGCCTTCAGCTCAGGTCGTGATCCTGGGGTCCTGGGATCGAGCCCCATGTCAGGCTCCTGGCTCAGTAGGGAGCCTGCTTCGCCTTCTGCTCATTCTCTCTCTCTGGGTGTATCTCTCTCTGTCAGATGAATAAATAAAATCTTTTTTAAAAAGCTGTATTTTTCAAAGATAAATGAGTTTGAGTCTCTTGAATTCTAAAATGAAGGTCATAAAAATTGTGCAGTGCATATATAGATAGATAGATATCTCTATATGCCCTGACTCTTTAGAGAAATCTTTACCACACTCTCTAAATTAATATTACGAATAATGTTAGTTTTAGTACTCTTCCTCATTTTTCTTCTGCCCAATATGGCAGTACTTTTAAAAAGCCCAGTAACCACAGTGAAATCAGTCACACCGAATCTGCCACAGTATTGGTGGTATAAGTGCCACTTCGAAGTCTCCTAGTTTAAAAAATTGTTTTAAAACTTTCAGAATTGATCAGGAAGGGTGCTGATTTATTTCAAATAAACCTCGAAACCTTAACGTAGTTTTCAGGCGTAGTGCATTATGGTCAGATATTTTATGACAACCCCACTCTACTGAGCCTTGTAAATAAGGTATTCTGTAAAGTGCCTGCCATTTAATAGACGCTCGCTGAGTATTCACTCCTTACTTCCTTCCCCACTCACACTGAAGGAAAAGAAAATGGTCCAGAGTGGGGGAAAGAGAGAGAATCCATGAGTTTGATTAAAATTTTTATTTGGGGGTCAGGAAAGTATGGCAGAATTCTACTAACGCTTTGAAATAGGTGGGCTGGTGCCTGAGTGCTTGCTGCCTAGTTTCTGTCTTCAGTCCTCCTCATCTGAAGCTTTCGACTTAGAGGATGTGGGAGAGAGAAAACTGAGTCCGTTGTAGAGCAGTATCAGTGCTTATTCCAGCAAGAAAGAGGATTGATTGGCGATTCAAAAAAGGCTACGCAGAAAGACAGGTTACATTTTTTTTTTTCAAAACCCCAATTCTGGATTTTTTACCTTTTAGCACCTGTGGGATAACTTCATCACCTTAATACCTATGTAAACTGGCTAATTTCAATCACATATTTCCTAATTACTTAGCCTTACATTTATCTTACTAAAATCTGAAAACATAAAATTGTTGCCTTGACGTTGTCTTTACAGATTGATGTTCCAGAAGGAGGAAATGGGAAAAGAGAATCTGTTTCATCTCACTGTGTTAAGTAAGTTTGATCTGTGTTCTTTTGCACAAAATGCAAAGGAGGCAAGCATTTATATCATAAAGAATTACCAAACTTCAGACGCTTCACATGTATGATTATTCACCTACTCAGTGTGTCTTTGTAATGATGAGGAAAACTTTACTTGTTTAAAAAGCCTTAGTGGGGGCGCCTGGGTGGTTCAGTGGGTCAAAGCCTCTGCCTTTGACTTGGGTCATGATCTCAGGGTCCTGGGATCGAGCCCCATATCGGGCTCTCTGCTCAGCAGGGAGTCTGCTTTCCCCCTCTCTCTCTCTGCCTGCCTCTCTGCCTACTTGTGATCTCTGTCTGTCAAATAAATAAATAAAATTTTTTTTAAAAAAAAAGCCTTAGTGGTGGGGGGAGGCGGGGTGCCTGGCTCAGTTGGAAGAGCATGTGACTCTTGATCTCAGGGTTGTAAGTTCAAGCCCCATGTTGGGTGTAAAGATCACTTAAAAATAAAATCTTTTTAGAAATAAGTGAATAATGGGTGCCTGGGTGGCCTAGTTGGTTGGGCAACCACCTTTGGCTCAGGCCATGATCCTGGAGTCCGGGGTTCCGGTCCCGCAGTGGGCTCCCTGCTCAGCCGGGAGTCTGCTTCTCCCCCTGACCTGCTCCCTCTCATGCTTTCTCTCTCTCTCATTCTCTCACTCTCTCTCAAATAAATAAATTAAATCTTTTTAAAAAAAAAATAAATGAATAAATAAAAATAAAAAGCCATAGTGGAGTAAAATTCTGATGAATGCGACATGCCGATAGAAGCTGGCAGGAGCGATGTTCCATGTCATGCAGGACAGACAGCCACAGCCTAACTCCTGCAGCTTCCCACACGCAGCCTGGCCTGAGTTCGAGCAGAGACTGGTTTATTATCTGATGCATTTTGTTTGGGCCTTCTGCCTCTCTACCAACAGACTATTTAGAAGGTTCAGATATCTTTGTCACTAAAAATATTTTAACCTTATGGAAATAGGAACCCTACAAAAACTGCTAGCCGTTTTATATTGTTTTGTTTTCAAAAGGAATGAGAAGAAAGTGAAGGAAGAGTTACGGTGGAGGGGTCTGCCTTTATGCCTAAAGACCTTTCTGTGCATTTATATACCCTTTTACGCACCACCGTAACTCCTTTGTGATTTAAAACACTGCCACACTGCAACTTTATATTCCAGTTAGAGGAGCAAATTAGTAGAATTCACTACCTGCTGAAGACTGTAAACCTGTCTTTGAATAGGTCAGACACAAGGAGATGCTCCCCAAGGATTTCAGAAAATAAATGCAAAGGTTACCACAAGTAAGAAAACTTCTGATGTCACAATAGTTGAATTCTATCTCAGGTTCAATTTGTCTCCTATTTCTAAGCAGTGTTTACTGTGTCAGCAGGTTGAATTTAAAGTGGGCTTTCACGGCCGTTGGTCCATTGACCGGACTTAAATCAGACTTTGATTGGTGCTGGGACCGACCTTGTCTCCTTGGGCAGTTGTGTCTCCTGTGATTGTTGCTTCTGAGTCTCCGACTGAGACTTCCTTTCTAAGCCTTAAATAGAAGGTTTGGTATTAAACTGTGCCTTCTGGAGACACCGTTATATCTCTACTTTTACCTTGTTTTTAGTCACAATTGTAGATCATTGAAGGATTGTTCTTATTCTCAGAAGTGAAGCCTTTTTAAAGGTGATTACAGAAATCATCTTTTTAAAAAACCGTGTTAAGTTTACGGCTGTTAAATTTGCCCAGTTTCTGTTTTCTTCCAACTTCCTGGTTGTGAAGACCACATATCCCTATAGACAACTCACAGGTGAGTCACCACGTATTGCGGGCTCCTCTGCCCAGCTGATGCCCATTGCCTTCTGCCTCAGAAGTTCCATGTCTTGCCCCGAGATTCTCAGGGTGGGCGCTCCTAAACTCGGTGCAGCTCCGATTGAGAGGATTCAGATTCGGCCGTGGATTTCTGTGGCCCAGGCGTACACAAACATGCAATGAAGTAAAGGTGACCAGTGTAGACTGACCCCCCGCTCAGACCCTCATTTGGAATTCTGCATGTACTCTGTGACCCTGACTTTGGCCTTTTTTTTTTTCTTTACTCTTTTTGAGAGTATAGGTTCATATCTAGAAAGTAAGGACTATCATTTAGAAATATAACTTATTCTTTTCCACAGAAATTTTAAAATTATGCCTCGTGTATCTTGTTCCACAATAAACACAGAATACATGTTTATTGAAAGACTGAGTGAAGGTTTTAAAGCATTTTGAAAGTTAGTACTCTCTAGGTTAACCCACAGCATGATCTTCTTTGTTCAGGGGCCCAAGATGTGTCGCTCGGTTTGAATATATTGGAGACCAGAAGGATGAGTTAAGCTTCTCGGAGGGAGAAATTATTATTCTTAAGGAGTATGTGAGTGAAGAATGGGCCAGAGGAGAACTTCGAGACAGAACTGGGATTTTTCCCCTTAATTTTGTAGAACTTATGGAGGACCATCCCACCTCTGGTACAAATGTTTTCAGTGAGTATGGAGAATATGGTTTTTTATTATGTTCTATCCTAATTCAATGAAACCAAATAATAGGATAATTCTTGAGCTGCTTAATAATTTATATTTTTTAAAGTAGAAAGAAAATTTATTTTTAAATTATAATAATCATTATTGGGATAGCCATTATTGTGGTAATCTCTCAAAGATCCAGCATTGGTGTTTTAGGTAATTAGCAATTGCTTCATATCAGAAATTGTAAAGAATCATAGACTATTAAACAGAAGTGGACCATCTAGTATAACTAATGTGTATCCTCCACTTCTCAGTAAAGAAAACAAGCCCAGAGAGGGTGGTACTGGTCAGAGTTAGCCAGGACATGAAGAGACTGAGTCTTAGAATTTTTATTCTCTCTCTGTGGTTTTTCTCCAACATCTGTTGCATCTCCAATAGCAACATCTAAAGTTTTAACTTTTTTTTTTTTTCCTTAACATAGGCACAAAGGTACCACCCAAGACCAAAAAAGAAGATTCTGGTGCAAATTCTCAGGTAGGCTGCTTGAATAGGTAACTGTAGTGAAAACTGCTTTCAACTCTGGGAGGAATATTAAAATCATAATTACCAAGAGAAAATGTTATAAACCATTTTTCAATTCACTGAACAAATGTTTGAAATAAATGGTTAGAAGGTCACTGTCTTTATTCTGTATAATAGAGCTCATAAAGATGAATTAGGAAGACATGCAAACAGGGTGCCTAGGTGACCCAGTCATTAAGTGTCTGCTTTTTGCTCAGGTCAGGTCATGATCCCAGGGTCCTGGGATCAAGTCCTGCATCGGGCTCCAGTCCTGCATCGGGCTCCCTACTCAGCAGGAAGCCTGCTTCTCCCTCTCCCATTCCCCCCAACTTGTGTTCCCTCCCTTGCTGTCTCTCTCTCTGTCAAGTAAATAATTTTTTTTAAAGACGTGTACTTTTTTTTTATAAAAACAAAGAAAGAGACATGATTAGAATATTCATAAAAGAGATACCATAAGTGACTGATACTAAAAAAAAATTTTAAAGGGCACCTGGGTATCTTGGTTGAGCATCTGATTCTTGGTTTCAATTCAGGTTGTGATCTCAGGGTCGTGGGATCGAACCCCACGTGGGGCTCCATGCTCAGCACAGAGTTTGCTGGAGGTTCTCTCCCTTTCCCCTTGCTTCCCCCACCCCCAAGGGGGAAAAAAAAAGGTTTTCTTCACAAAGATGGTCATGGTGGTGTTTGTATAGTAGGAAAAAATTAGAAGCAACCTAAATATGACCATTATTAGGAGGATGTCCTGAGGCCATGAATACTAGATTTATAAAGTAAATGTCATGGGAGGAAAACATACAGGGAAATTGAATATATAGCATAAAAAGACTAGAAGGAAATATACTTAAGTTGCTGTAAGGGGTGGGTTTTTTTTCCCAACTTCATACATTTTCCAACTCGCCAAATGTTTGGGAACATTTTATTATTTTTAATAGTGGGAAAGAGAAAAAATATTAAAAATTTTATGCTGTATAATGTGACTTTAGAGTGTTTAAATGGAATAGGAATGTGGGTGATTGCCATTGTTTTTATGACCTATTTTAGAAGAGTGAGCCTGATGGGGTCATTGTTTATCAAAACGTCGCTGGTAATTGGGCTGTGTGTCTCTAAATTCTTTGATCCCCGCTCACTGATAAAGTCAAACAGGAAGGATGGTGACTACGGTTCTCCGTAGGAAATGTTCACATTAGTTGCCTGCATTTCTTGGGGATTAAAAGTGCCATTCTTAAAGATGGGTTACTCAAGTTCAGGAAAAAGAGGGGTTTTAACGTTTGCTTATATTTTTGGTTTTGAGTAGTAACCCATCAGTTGTGGCAAACTTCAGCTATGCTAGGCACTGTGTCCAGCATGCAATCTGCATTATCTCATTCCACCCTCACAACAACACTGAGCAGCACTAACGTGAATCTGAGGCTCGGTTCTAGAACCCAGGCCTATCTGGCTCTAAGCCTTTGCCTTCACATTTTCCTCTCCTCCCTGCTTGAGCTCCTCGAACATGGGGTTCCCATCCTGACTTGGCAGAGACACGTTTTTACAGAGCAAAACCTTCCTCTGTTGGGTTTGAGATAAAAGCATTCTTGTTGGAACGTTTCCTCGTACTAGCCCACCATGTTTGGGTCATTACCGCGCCAGCCTTAAAGCTAACTATATACTTCGTAAAATTAAAAGTGTGAATAATGAAGTCCCACGTGATAGAATCTGATAGCCTCTGAATCAGGTAAAGATCTGGAATTAACAGACTGCCCATTCTGAGCCTTCCTAATTTAGGTAAGGAAGAGCTTTACTGAAAATTATATGCTTCACCAGAATTTTTCAAAGTGTCATAAATACTATACGTAAACACCATATGCTTTTACCTAACATTTTTAATTTAACTCATGTTACAGATATTATTTTAAGATCACAATTAGACAGTGCCTGGGTGGCTCAGTGGGTTAAGCCTCTGCCTTCGGTTCAGGTCATGATCTCAGCGTCCTGGGATCAAGTCCCGCATCGGGCTCTCTGCTCAGAGCCTGCTTACCCCTCTCTCTCTGCCTGCCTCTCTGCCTACTTGTGGATTTCTCTCTCTGTGTGTCAAATAAATTAAAAAGAAAAAAAATCACAATTAGAAAAAAGGTTTTGCTTAAGCATTGTATGTATACCTTAAAAGCCAAAAAGCCGCAAATCTCATCATATCTGTCATTTGGAATTCTATTTTAAGAAAAAAGTTATTGGAAGCTTTTATTTCTGAAAGTTGGTGGGAAACATAAAGTCTTGAGTGATTTAAAGAAGCCTTCGGGCTTTGAAATCTTTGACCCTTTAGCTTTTCTTCTCCCCCCACCCCACTACTATTTTAAGCTTTGTAGGAATCAATGTCAAATAAAATCTCACATTTCTTACCAAACTTGTGGTTTGTAACAGGATAATAGTCTTTCTGGAGAATGGTGTGAAGCCCTTCACAGTTTTACAGCAGAGACCAGTGATGACTTATCCTTCCGGAGGGGAGACCGGATCCTGATCCTTGAGCATGTGGACTCTGACTGGTACAAGGGCAGACTGCGTGACAGGGAGGGGATCTTCCCAGCAGTCTTTGTACGGCCCTGCCCAGGTATGGCAACTGCAGAAATGACTGTTTCTCTCGAAGGGGAGCCTAAGACCTTTTGAAATGGTAGATATTCCTTTCCCCTCTGGCCATGCTCAGTTTAACTTGCTTGCCTGAATTTGAAAGAGTTGATTCATAAATGTATGCAAACTCTCTTGTTTCGGGGGGGAAATAAAGACAAAAATGCCTTCACTTAATGATGGCTAATTTTGGGGTGCCTGGGTGGCTCACTGGGTTGGGCTTCTGCCTTCAGCTCGGTTCATGATCTCAGGGTCCTGGGATCAAGCCCCACATTGGGCTCTCTGCTCAGCAGGGAGCCTGCTTCCCCGTATCTCTGCCTGCCCTTCTGCCTACTTGTGATCTCTCTCTCTGTCAAATAAATAATCTTAAAAAAAATAAATAATGGCTAATTTTGTCTACTAAATGTATGCTGTCTAGTTTTATTCCTGGTAAGAAAACATCATCTTTTTGCAAGTTAAATAAATACAAAATTAATTGAAATTATTCTGTCCCAGGAATGAGAAGGGGGGCTTCTTGAAATGTTTGATTTGTGTTTTAGTCCAGTGTCTCTCTATATATATTTGGATTTTTGGTGTCTTCACAGCAGAGGCAAAAAGTATGTCTGCTTTAGCAATGAAGGGGAAGAAGGCCAAAGCCTTGTATGATTTCCATGGGGAGAATGAAGATGAACTTTCCTTCAAGGTCAGAATTTGTATCTTTTGGTAACTGCATTAAACGGCTGTAAATTTTGAAGTGTCTTCCAGTGAAGAGGGGAACATTTGGGTGGAATATTGATTATTAGTCAGGAATGAACAGATCTTAGACCCTAACTCTAATGGATAGGATTAGAGAAGGTGAATAGGGCACATTTAAATTATCAGCAAGGCATTTAAGTACTTAAAACCTTACCGCCCCATAATCCCCAAACAAATTCTTTATCCCTGGGCCTTGTAACATCTGAGCTCAACAATACTGGAATTTTCATTGGTAGCCCTAGTGAAGGATAATTCTCCCCATGGCCTTTGCAGCCTGCTACTATCACATCTTTGAAATCCGTGGAGGAATCAGATGGTTCCTGCCACAGCTGGCCACGGTAGCAGGCCTCGTAAAACACTGGAGTCTTGTCTACAAAGATAACTGACTAGACTTTGGGGAAATGATCTCAAAAGGTTATGTTCCTATGCAAAGGTGTATTTATTTATTTATTTATTTAAGTCATCTCTACACCCAACGTGGCACTTGAACTCACGCCCCTGAAATCAAGAGTTGCACAATCTTCTGACTGAGTCAGCCAGGTGCCCCTGCAAAGGTGTTGTTTTTGTTTTTTGTTTTTAGCAGCCTAAAATTCAATTGTACTTTACCGAAGAAGTACCTCCTCTTTTTTGTTTTTTAAAGAGTAAGAACAGAATATTTCCTCTGACCATGGTCAGAGGAAGGCACTCAGGACAGGACTTTGGGACTCTTCCAAGAGGAAAAAGGGTGGGTTTCCTTCAGTTGCCATCAGAGCAGCCTGCGTCAGATGCTGGGAAGTTCTCTATCACCGGATACCCGGCCAGAGGCAGAGTTGCCATAGAAAAAATTAAATCATCAGGGAGTAATCGGAGAAGATGAGACTTAAAACCGTGGGTACCCCCCCAGCTGTCTAAAACAAAACAAGGGAGATGAAGGTGATATTGGGAAGTCATGGAGTAAGGGGCATGCGGAGGTAAATCAGTAGAAAATTGCTACCTTTCCTATTTTGTTATGGAGTTTTCCATTCTCCTGGGAATTTCTTCCTTTTCATATTAAAATGTCATTTCTCTTATAAAATGCTGTGAGTAAATGCTATTTATTATGCAGAATTATAATTTGGTAACCTTGTATCAGTTCCTTTTTTTCCCTCAATTTCTTGGTTCTCAAAATCCAAATGTTTGGAAACTGTTGCCCTCATTTTTTTCAGTCGTGGGAATCAGTGGCTCAAAGTTCATTCTTTTTATTGTTATGTAAAATGTTACTGCAAGTGAACAATCTGAATTCAAACTTTTTGGATGTTATTTTGGCCTTTGTTTAAGTTATGTCAGTGTAAATAACAGAATTCACAGTATTCTCCAGAAAATAGGGTGTCTTCATTTTATAAATGACTGAATATAAACAGGGTAGTTCTGAGGTTTTTTAGCTTAAGGGATTCATTGTTAATCCTTAATATTTTATCAAATATTCACAGAATATTAGAACTTTTTTTGAGAAAGAAATTTTCCTCGCCATAATAAAACTGAGCCAAAAAAATAGACCAGAGCCAAAAAAAAAAAAAAAAAAAGGTTTCATTTAACTATTATGTTATAATTTAGGAACTAAAGGAACTTATTTATAATAGAAACTTTAAACAGCCAGAATTTTTACAGATTTTGGCAGAGTAAATTAATGACATTTGATAGTCAGCATTTTTCCTTCCATTTTCCATAAAGAAAGGCCTTAAATCAAACCATTTTTACAGAGGGCAGTGTACTAGTGCTATAAATAAAATCCATTTAGCCTAATAAAGATATTCTTAAAAGTAACCAGGGTCATCCTGAACCATTATAGAATCTTAAGCCCAGATTCTAAGAAATGGCTAGAATCCATAAAGAACAAAATGGTTTCAGGAGCAAATTTCAAAAATGATGTCTTCATCTGTTGAGGAATTATAATTCACGCATGAATAAGACACATAGTCCCTTTGACTAACCTGATGAGGGTAAATCAAATGTTCTGAGTCAGGGAGAAGCTCTTTAAAGACAGGAATGAATATAAATTTGATTGTTAGACTATAGAAGCATGGAATGAACCAAATGGTAAAGGAGGATACCATTATGTGGAAGAATGAATGTACAGTACAAAATGCTTAGGATGTTGAGAAAAGGCAATGATAAAAGTAAAAAGTCCACTGTAAAATGTGGTGCTCGTGTACTCCAATGGTTAGCAACACCGGCCCTGAAAAAGCGCTGGACTGGACTCCTGACCCTACCACTAACTAGACATGCAGCCCTGAGGAAGCTGTTGAATCTCTCTGAGCTTCAGAGAGATTTAAAATTAAGAAGTCCATAAAGATATCTCTCTCAAACAGCAAAATAACAGTGTCCACCTCTAGGACCGCGGTGTTGTTTAAGCGAGTTAATTCCTGTGAAGTACACAGAGTAGAACTACCTATGGTAAACACAGGGACTCTCTTACCTTCAAGTCTTTGCTTAAATGTCACCTTCAGGGGGACGTTCCTTGACTGGAACTAATGAGATGTCAACCCCACTCTCTGTCCTCTTGGGCCAGCTTATTTACTTGCCTCCGTACTCTAAAATGAGGTCCTTATTCCTTGCTGTGTCCATAATACTCAGAACAGTGTCTGCACATACTGGGTGCTCAGGAAGTAACTGTTACATGAAAAAAATATATATAACATATATGACTGTTCTCAAAGAAGAATTTTAGATTAGGAGTAGTGAATTTGGGGGGCACAAAATGCAAGTGGGAAAATACAAGTGCAACGGTGAAGGAACAGGCTCTGAGAAGAGGCATACAAGCAGAGGGTGTCGTGAGGTCTCCATCATCTGTGTGGCCTGTCATGCAACCCACTGGGCAGATCAAGATCAGCGAGCGACATCAAGAGAAGATTAACCATGCCTCTTCAAGGAGGCTGCTTACCACGCTTATTCGCAACAGAAAATAATCATTCTTTCCCATTTTTTCTTCTGACAGGCTGGAGACATCATAACAGAGCTGGAATCTGTAGATGATGACTGGATGAGTGGAGAACTAATGGGAAAATCTGGAATATTTCCCAAAAACTACGTTCAGTTTTTACAAGTCAGCTAAAGGTGAAGATTGACTGTGTTCTTTGGCACAAGCACTCACTTGAACTATTACTTTGACTATCAGATACGTTTTTGCACTATTTTTGTAAACTGAAAAAATATCTGTGCTCTACATGGTACACTAGAATTTTCTGAAAGCAGAATATGTCCAGGTTTTGTAGTCCGCTTTCATTCACAGTAGAAACATGCACTTGGAAACCCGTGAACCACCCTGGTATCCTGCCAGGGAGGACGTCTGGTGGGATCAGCAAGGCAGGTACACACTTCCCCCAGGGAAAGCGTCAGGTGGCGTGGCGGCATGGGGAGGCTTACCAGCAGAGGTTGCACTTGGACATCTTGACCTCTGCACCAGGAAATTAACCGTGCTTCTTCATTTTCACTTTAGATTAAAAAGAGGACATTTGATATTCTCCATGCTGTAACTGTCAGGACGTGGTTGGTAATCTAAATTTCATTTTTGACATTCAAATTAGTTCTAACCATTTAAGCCCATTATCCTTATTACCAGGGCAAATCTTTGTTTCCGGTGAGGCAGTTTATTAACTAGCTGGAGCCTTTATAAGCACTTGGTAAATCAGCTCGTGCTTATCAAATGCTTCTTGTGTTACTACGTATTTTTCCCTTTGTCCAAGGATTTAAAGGGGGTTAGAATTTGATGTATCTTAGTCAAAAGAGCCAAAACCATCCTGAAATGCCTTGCTAATACAACTAACCCTTCCACGTACCGGCCACACCTTCTTTCTTCCATGTATACTTTATGCTAACAGGGTTATTATAAAGCACATTTTCTGAACCTGCAATCATTCTTTTGACAATTACTGGTACCCAAAGAAAAATTCATTTTCTTTGTGTTACCCCAGTAATACATAAAAACCTGTGTCTTGTTATAGTGGTACATTATGAATCACATATATTTCAGAATACAGAGCAACTGTTAAGACAGAAAACGCCAAACCCCCACAGCTCGTTTCTTCCTTATAATCAGAATGAAAAATAATTTAAGAAGACCCAAGGCTGATACTTCTTTGGGTTTTTGTCCCCAGTTTATTCCTGCGCAAATTATTAGAGTAAATTAAAAAAACACTTTCCTGCTATCCATTTGTTATGCATTCCAGACTTAAGATAAAAGTGGTTCTTTATGTGATTGAATCAATTACAGTTTATGGGCTTACGCCAAATAGGTCGAAGACAATCTTCCAAACAGATCAATGGAATAGAATTTCATTGGAAATGTAAAACACTTCCCCAGCAGCCCTCACGGTTTTCTTCCATTTTTGAGAAGAGTTTCATAAGCTTGGCCACTTTTTAGCTCTTGTCATTGTTTCCCACTGTCCAAAAAGTTTGGCAGCCAGTTGTCAACAATTATTTGAACACCCTGTGGAGTTCTATAAGGGAGGAGATGTTTATTTGGTCTTTGCTAGAACTTCATCTTTCAGTTACATGGTTATAATTGATTTTGAAGTATGGGAGCTGTTTCTCATACATTTTGGCTAGAGGACATTATAAAGAAAACCCTTGTCAAATCTCACTTAAGAGTAATTTCATGAGAAATGAATGACTTAGAGCATTATCTCAAGTAAATTCTTATTTGCAGTAAGGTGCACAACAGCTGGAAGTGGAGGATGTGTCTGGAATAGGACATGAGGTATATTATTTTGCCTATAATTTTGACATCATATATCAAAGATTGTGAAAGCCTAGCTTTATTGGAGAAAAATATCCCTCTTAAATTTTGGCCTTGTGTTAGCAGAATGATAAGTGCAATAGTTGTAAATCTACTTGACACTATAATAAACTGAACTGAACTTTTCAAAGTCCTTTTCTCATACGAGACTGAATTTTTTGACAATGGAGATGGTACCTTTGTGTCTCCAGCCCTTTGCACCATACAGGGCTCAATAAACGGTTGGTTGGTTGGTTGGTTGGTTGGGTAATTGGTAGATTGGTTAGTTGGATGGAAAGATTTCACACACAGCAGTACTGTCTTGGATACACCAAGATCCAATATCTTACCTCTTTAACTTGTTGACAAAAGTTTTTATTGAAACAAAATTCGGTTTTGTATTAGTTCACTCCTTCAAGGCACATTTTTTTTTTAAAGATTTTATTCATTTATTGACAGACAGAGATCACAAGTAGGCAGAGAGGCAGACAGAGAGAGAGGAGGAAGCAGTCTCCCTGCTGAGCAGAGAGCCCGATGAGGGGCTCGATCCCAGAACCCCGGGATCATGACCTGAGCCGAAGGCAGAGGCTTTTAACCCGCTGAGCCACCCAGGCGCCCCCAAGGCACATTTTTTGCTTGCCACTTATTACCCACTCAACTGACAAGAGGCCAGGATATCGCTCAGGATGGGTTTTCATAGGTACCTCCTTATTCTCTGTATTGATTGAACCTAATTTTTATACTCAGTGAATTTCATAGGGGAGAAATAAGAATGTATTACTTTTCCTTTCCATAATTTTAGATGAAACCTGATAGTGTACATCCAAAGCCTACTCAAACTAGAATCTTCAAATCCTTTGTTGTTAGTGGGTTGAAACTAGAGAAGTCATTTAATACATTATTCTCATCCTTTTGAAATACTTAAAGTAGATTTTTTTAAAAAAAGATATCCTTGTTTACATAGCTGGCGGGGGGTAATGCAATATATCTGTCATTGTGCTTGTGGAAATCACAGGTTTTAAATATGGCCTGAAACATTCATAGTGAAAAGCCATCAGTGCATTTGTCAAGATTTTTTGTTAGAACTAGCATTTGAAAAAAACAAAATACTCTTCTATAGTATTTGTTATCCATCAACTCTTAAAGGTAATTTTTTTGTTTTTTATTCAGTTTCTTAGGCCTAGATACATATATCTAGAGAAATAGCGATGGATATTTGGGCTAATTATAATAGGAGATATTCATTATAATCATTAATGGTTTATTCCTTTTTATGGTTAATTCCTTTTAATTAATGCCAGATGCACATGGGCCATATGATTCATAACTCAATGCCATTTTGAATACTTAAGAGTGAATTTTTTCAGAACTGAAAGGAAATTGTTTTCTAACCTATGCTTTTTTACTTCACTGTAATGCTAGAGGGGATAAAAAATACAAAGCCTAAGTCAGAACAACAGCACCATCTAGGGGCCACTCTCCTAATTGCAAGCTCATCCAGTTAAACCACAGAAGAGTCTGCAAACCAGAGCTCAACCTAAGAGGGTAAATGATTTGCCTAAGGTCGTACACGTATGGCAGAGCCTAAAGCAAAACCTAGCTAGCTCTACTGACTCCCGGTTGAGTACCTTTTCCCGTTTGTTGTGCTAACATGATACATTTCTCTCTAACAATTAAATGAGTAGATCTGTTTTTCCTGTAAACATAACTTCTCAGGTATAATACATATGATTAGAATGAGTTGCAGAACGTGTTGTGATGAGCACTGGGTGTTATGTGTAACTAATGAATCATTGAACACTACATCAAAAACGAACAATGAACTATACAGTGGCTAACCGAATATAATAAATAAATACCAGTTTAAAAAAAAAAAAAAGAATTGGGCACCTGGGTGGCTCAGTGGGTTAAGCCTCTCCCTTCAGCTCAGGTCATGGTCTCAGGGTCTTGGGATCGAGCCCCGCATCAGGATCTCTGCTTGGCGGGGAGCCTGCTTCCTCCTCTCTCTCTGCCTGCCTCTGCCTACTTGTGAGCTCTCTCTGTCAAATAAATAAATAAAATATTTTTTAAAAAAAAGTTGCAGAGAATAAATTACAGCCATAAATTTATTTCTCTTCAAGAAAAAAAGAAAATTCCTCTTGACTTCTCCATTTTATGTAAACAGTTTATACTGATGGTACCTAAAAACTCAAACATAAACTGATCCATTAATGGGGTTTCCTTTTTGGCTTAATAGGGAATTTATGAATGCTTGAAACACCAGATCATGAAAAGGTATTTCTATGGGCTGTGCTCTTGGTAAGAGCAAAAATTCCTAAACCTAAGTTTTCGTGTAGTGCAAAACACTGTTATAGAATTTTGTAGTCTAATAGATTAACTCAGGCACTGTTAAGCCAATAAATTTCTATTTCAGATTCTGGATTTTTTAAGGAATCTTAATTGTACATAAGCCATGGATTGTTTATCTTCGAATACTGCAAATTAGGTAATAACTCATTGAAATTTTTTTCAGGAGAAATAGTGATTCAAATTCCTTTAGAATTTAGAAAGGAAAGGAAATTCAGAAAGGAAAATTATTTGTTGGTTGTCTATCCTCTTTAACAGGAATCAGCTGACAGTCTTAATACAAAAATAGCATTATTTAGTTCTTCTTTACAATTAAAATAAAAAGGGCAGTGACATTTATTTCTCTAGTCATATCTAAGTTTATTTATTCCATAGAGCCCTGACCCGGGACCACTGAGGCCCACCACAGTGTTCTCCCAATCCCAAGTACCAACAGCCGAAGGGCAGATTTGTTACTTCCAAAGAGCATCAGGGCATGTCACTAACCCTTCAATTCAGTACTCTGCCTAAGATTGCTCAGTAATCTGAGTAAACTGAGTAGAGAGAGTAAACTGAGCAGAGAAAGCTCAGTAATATTGGAGGTTCATTTCCAGACCACTGCAATAAAGTGAATATCACAATAGAGCAAGTCAAATGAATATTTGGTTTCCCAGTGTGTATAGAAGTTATGTTTACACTATACCATAGTCTGTAATATGCAATAGCATTACGTTTTTAAAAAGAAACAATGTATATACCTAAATTTAAAAATACATTATTGCTAAAAAATGCTAACCGTATCTGAGCTTCCAGTGAGTCAAGTCATAATCTTTTGCTGGTAGAGGGTCTGGCCTCAATGCTGATGGCTGCTGACTGACCAGGGTGGTGGCTACCGAAGGGTGGGATAGTTGTGGCAATTTCTTAAAATAGGACAATGGTGACATTTGCCACATTAATTGACTCTTCCTTTCATGAACAGTTTCTCTGTGGCATGTGATGCTGAATGATAGCATTTTACCCACAGTAGAAGAACTCTCAAAATTCAAATCAGTCTTCTCAAACTAAATCTACAGAATATTCCAAATCCTTTATTGTCATTTCAACAATATTCACAGCATCCTTAGCAGGGGTAGATTCCATCTCAAGAAACCGGTTTCTTTGCTCAGCCCTGAGAAGCAGCTCCTTATCCCTTCAAGTTTGATCATGAGATTGCAGCCACCTAGTCACATCTTTAGGCTCCACTTCTAATTCTAGTTCTCTTGCTCGTCCCACCCCATCTGCAGTTACTTCCTGCATGAAGTCTTGAACTCCTCAAAGTCACCCTTGAGGTTTGGAACGCGCTTCTTCTAAACTTCCGCTCGTGTCGATATTCTGACATCTTCTCATGAATCACAACTGTTCTTCATGTCATCTAGAATGCGGAATCCTTTCAGAAGGTTTTCAGTTTACTTTGTCCAGATCCATTAGAGGAGAAACTATGGCAGCTATCGCCTTATGAAATGTATTTCCTAAATGAGAACACTCAAAAGCTGAAACTACTCCTTGATCCACAAGCCACAGAATGGATGTTGTGTTAGCAGGCATGGAAACATTGATGTTGTCCATCAGAGCTCTCGGGTGACCAGGTGCATTGTCAATGAGCAGTCATATTTTAAAAGGAGTCCTCTTCTCTGAGCAGTAGGTCTCAACAGTGGGCTTAAAATATTCAGTAAACCATGTTGTAAACAGATGTGCTGTCATCCAGGCTTTGTTGTTCCACTGATAGAGCACAGGTACAGTAGATTTACCGTAACTCGTAAGGGCCTTGGGATCTGAGGAATGGTAAATGGCTTCAGCTTGAAGTCACCAGCTGCATTTGCCCCCAACAAGGGAGACAGTCTGTCCTTTGAAGTTTTGAAGCCAGGCACTGACTTCTCCTCTCTAGCTATGAAAGTTCTGGATGGCATCTTCTTCCAATATACAACTGTTTCATCTCTGCTGAAAATCTCTTGTTCAGTGTAGCCGCCTTCATGAATGATCTTAGCTGGAGCTTCTGGAGAACTTGCTGCAGCTTCTCCGTCAGCACGTGCTGCTCTTTCCTGCACTTTGATGTTATGAAGATGGATTCATTCCTTAAACCTCATGACCCAACCTCTGCTAGGTCCAGACTTTTCTTCTGCAGCTTCCTCACCTCTCTCAGCCCTCACGGAATTGAAGAGTCTTGGGGTCTTACTCTGGATTAGGCTTTGGCTTAAGGGAATGTTGTGGCTGGTTTGACCTTCTGTCCAGACCGCTCAACTTCCTCCATATCAGCAATAAGGCTCTTTGACTTTTTATCACTCTTCACTGGAATTGCACCTTTAATTTCCTTTGAGAACTTTACCTTTGAATTCACAGTTTGGCTAACTTTCGGGCAAGAAGCTTGGGTTTTGGCCCATCTCCGCTTTCGACATACTTTCCTCATTAAACATGATCATTTCTAGCTTTTGATTTAAAGTGAGAGACACACAACTCTTCCTTTCACTTGAACACTTGGAGGCCATTGTAGAGTTATTAATTGGCCTAATTTCAACATTGTTGGGTCTCAAGGAAAAGATATAATACTAATATCAAAGATCACTGATCGGCATGCAGCCTCCAACCCTCTTTTCTCTGGTACCAGAAGGAGGCGGTCCTCTTTTCATGCCTAGCACAGCCATGGCTTGTGGTCCCAAGAAGCATCTGAGGCGTGTAGCAGCGCCAAAGCATTGGATGCTGGATAAACTGACCGATGTGTTTACTCCTCACCCATCTACTTGTCCCCATAAGTTGAGAGAATGTCTCCCTCTCATCATTTTCCTAAGGAGCAGACTTAAGTATGCCCTAACAGGAGATGAAGTAAAGAAGATCTGTATGCAGGGTTTCATTAAGATTGATGGCAAGGTCCAAACTGATATGACCAACCTGGCTGGCTTTATGGCTGTCATCAGCATCGACACGACTGGGGAGAATTTCCTTCTGATCTATGACACCAAGCGTTGCTTTGCTGTTCATCACATTACACTTGAGGAGGCCAAGTACAAGTTGTGCAAAGTGAGAAAGATCTTTGTGGGGACAAAAGGAATCCCCCATCTGGTGACTCACGAGGCTCGTACCATCCGCTATCCTGATCCCCTCATCAAGGTGAATGACACCATTCAGATTGATCTGGAGACCAGAAAGATTACTGATTTCATCAAGTTTGACACTAGTAATCTGTGTATGGTGACTGGGGGCGCTAACCTGGGAAGTACTGGTGTGATCACCAACAGAGAGAGAAACCCCGGTTCGTTTGATGATGTTCACATGAAAGATGCCATTGGCAACAGCTTTGCCACCTGACTACCAACATTTTTGATACTGGCAAAGGCAACAAACTATGGATTTCTCTTCCCCGTGGAAAGGATATCTGCCCCACCATTGCTGGAGAGAGAGATGAGACTGGCGGCCAAACAGAGCAGCTGCTAAAATGGTCCCTAGGTGACATGATTGGAAGTCTTTATACCTAATTAAAGGTCATATGGCACAAAAAAAGGGGGGAAAAGATCACTGATCACCAGCATTATAAATATAATAATAACGAAAATGTTTGAAATATTGCAAGACTTACCAGAATGTGGCACAGAAACACAAAGTGAGCAAATGCTGTTGGAACAGTGGCATCAATAGGCTTGCCCGATGCAGGGTTGCCACAGACCTCCAATTTATGAGAAAAACAAGAAAACAACAACAACAAAAAAAACAAAATTAGCTATACCTGTACTAAGGAGATCAGTGGTGTCTTCTCTTTAACATATGAAATGTCAGAACTGTTAAAAAATAAATATACAGGGGCACCTGGGTGGCTCAATGGGTTAAAGCCTCTGCCTTCGGCTCGGGTCATGATCCCAGGGTTCTGGGATCGAGCCCCGCATCGGGCGCTCTGCTCGGTGGGGAGCTTGCTTCCCCCTCTCTCTCTCTCTGCCTACTTGTGATCTCTGTCAAATAAATAAATAAATAAAATATTTTAAAAAAATAAAGTCGAAGGCAGAGGCTTTAACCTACTGAGCCACCCAGGCACCCCAACATTCTTAAGTCCTTTGTGCACATAGGATTTCACTTCTCTTGGATAAATATCTAGGAGTAAAATTGTTAAGGGG
Organism: Mellivora capensis; assembly: GCA_004024625.1. NCBI lineage: Eukaryota > Metazoa > Chordata > Mammalia > Carnivora > Mustelidae > Mellivora > Mellivora capensis. The sequence continues at coordinate 20,093 of PISX010018317.1, read as the reverse complement.
TGAAATAGATACATATTTAATTTTATTAAAAAGCTGCCTGTCTGGAGCACCTGGGTGGCTCAGTTTAAGGTAAGTGGCCAACACTTGATTTCGGATCTCAGAACCCTGGGTTCATGTCCTAAGCCAAAGGCAGACACTTAACCAACTGAGCCACCCGGGTGCCCCAGCATTTGGTTTTAACAGTCTAATGGTATTTTCTGTTTCTGCCACTGTGGTGAATTTTATTTTCGTTTGAACAAAAACAATTACCGTTCCACAAACAGACTGAGAGCTAATGATACCTGCAGTAGACTTTGTGAATGGTCATAGCAAATGGAAGCTCACTACCCTTGCTTTCACACTTGCACTGCCTATCACAATATTATATCCAACAGAGGATTAATCACCAATTAAATTGATGTGACTGGATATTTAATACAATTAAGGAATTACTGAAATTTAGAAGTATGTTAATAGAATTGTGGTTATGTTTTTGTCTTAAGGAATTGTTTTAGACTTACCTAATGAGATATTTACATTTAATATCTGAAATTTGCTTCAGAATAGTTGAGAAGAGTCAGGAACTGTGCAGTGTTTGACATTTTACCCAGCATATAAGCTGAAAAGTTAGCCTGTCACCATTTCATGGATGTTGGCAAAAGACATGAGACTCATGGGTCAGAAATGAAAGGGTTTTATTACTCATAGCAAACCAATAGCCAAAGCTTCATGTTCATTTGTTCCAGTTTCCCATGCCCCTCAAATCCCACAGAGGTGATGCAAAGGGCGCGTCATATAGTGGGTTGCATTCCAAAAGAGGAACACTAAGATTTAGCACTTGAGTAGTGAGTGGAAGCAAGCCTGCGCTTTTTCCAGGGGGAGACATCACATCATCCCTCAAGATTGGCTACAGGACGCAAACACAAACCTGAGAAATGGCCCAGGTAAAGAGCAGGCAAAGAATTGTATTTTTGGCTTACTCAACAAGCACATGCAAGGACACTTGAGCTCTATAGTAGATTGCTTCTCACAGTTCACTCAGTGTGACACATTCATAGCCAAATTTGAATTTTTATACAAATATGCTCCTCCATCAACCATTCTGATTAATCAACAGAGGTTAGAATCTCACAGCACATTTAACTAAGATTGTCATCAGTTAGACTTGAAGCAACAGAAGAAGCCAACGTGTGGTATTGATCTCATTCCCTCTATACAGCCAACTGTGAATAAGCCCAAGAGGGTAGCAGTAGCTCTTATTTGAGGCAGCCATGATGGATTCTAAGGCCAGGCCTTTATTCATTATAAACTGTGCAAATGAGTTTCAACTGATCTGCTCATCTTTGATGTCATTGTCAATCATTACAGGGGAGTAGATGGGCAAAAAGCAACCGCTGTCTCCAGTGGACATGACCCATTTTTTTTTCCCATCCAAAAATACAACCAAAAGGGCAAAGGTGACTTCACTTCAGATTTTGCTGTCAAGCCTGATTTGGATTATCATCACATTGGTTTGATTAAGTCACAGGGACAGTATCACCAAATAGTTGCAGCTCCAGTTGCTATTTTTGGCATTAACTGAAAGCCACTCAGACATCAAAAGCATGTGATCAGCCAGATCAAATCAAAGTTGTGTTGATCTGCCAGTTTGTACACATTTGCATTTGGGAGCTGCGGTTGATGGCATCAGGCATAGCAGAATAGTTCAGAACCATACATGTACCATACAAGTTTTCTTGTTTTTTTGGCACATGGACACAGATGAGAAACCCAGGAGCAGGTCAGACTGTTAGCTGCAACTGCCACATAATTTAGGCAGGAGTTTTGGATTAAGGTTAGCTGTTCTCAACTGGGAGCAATTTTTTTGACTATTTGGCAATGTCCAATGTCATTATTGTCACAACTGGGGGAAAGGAGCTACTGGCATCTAGTGGGCTGAGGCAAGTGATACTGCTGACCATCCCACAATGCACAAAACAGCCCTTCACAACACTGAATTTTCTAGCCTAAAATATTAACAGTGCCGAGACTGAGAATGATCTAGGTAACAAGGAGTACATTCATTGCTGCGCTGCCCTCCCTCCTAGGATCTAAGGTGTTTTCTCCTCAGATGCCAGAGGAGAGGTTAATTTCATCTTTTCTCCAATCATCCCCACTTTCACCCAGATCTTTTGTCCTGATTATCACCCAGAAGGCAGCCAAGAGACGATCCTTTTCTGGGGACTGTCATATTCTGTGACCCCCAACTATCTTACTCAGGTATGTAGAACCAGGAGGAAGTGAGGGTGGTAGAATCAGAAACCTGTTCCCAATGCCCAGCGATGCTGGGTGGCAGAAAGCCATGAGATATCCTTCAGACACTCTGCTAAGTTGCCTTTGTGAGAAAAAGTGGCCCAACGTCAGATCGCAAGTGGTCTGGAAATCTAAGAACGTGGCATGTATGATATTAGTTTCAAAGGCTACAGTTGTATGGTCAGATGACCAGAATGGAACAGCAACATCATAACCATCAGTTGCCCTGAGTGGTGGCAACATAGTCCAGTGGAGTCAGCCTGTCAGTAGTCAGTCTGTGCCTTCATTCACCCCGGGACACGTGGGCCAGCTTTTGGCAGGAGTCACACATCTGGCATGCATGTGAAAGAGTTCTTTTCTGTGTGCACGGCTCTTAATGGTGAACGTGTTGCCATGTGTGGTGACAATTCAGGTGGTGCAGGCTTGATCAGTAGTTTGATTCTACTAGGTCATGTCAGAGCTGGCCTTTACCAGATGGCCCAATCAATAGCTGCAATTTGTTCCCACAATTCACAGCCCTAAAAAAGGGATGTTTTTAATCTGCCTGAATATAGTCTTTAAAGTGGCAGACCAGATGGCTAGGCCGTGGGCAAAGAGTCAGCAAAGGGGACTGTTGATCAAGGGATGGATTGGCAGGTCTGTGAGAACCGCCTTGAATTCAGCTCACTGAGCAGTGACCACTCCCTTTAGTTCCACATAGCGTAATGAGTACCATCAGCTAGCAGCTATGCTTCAGCCAATGGGTTGGGAGACACGGATTGGATTCCCAAGAGTAACTGTCACAACCTCATGCAAAATGAAGATACTAAAACTGCTGCCATTTTTACTTGACCAGAAAGGCCCATTTACTGAGATGTATGCTTTTTCCAATACCCAAAGCCTCCAAGGAGTTGGGCCTCCTTTTGTAGCAGGTCAGAGACCTGCCTTGATTACTAAAGGGATGAAATATTCTAAATCCACCCACACAGTCCCAAGAAACTACTTGGTGAGCAGGTCCCTGAATTTTATTGGAGTTTTTCAAACACCTCTGTTGGAAGGGTGATAAAAACTAGTCAAGGCCTATGAGATTAAGGATCCTGCCTTACCAACTAATAGGACATCTACAGAGTGAAAATACTGGCCACCAAAGGGTAGAGGCCCTTGTGTTAAATCCTAGCCCACCCACTGGTGGTGAATGGCAGGGGAGTTTGTCCTGTTAACACTTTCTAAAAGTAGCAGTCCCCTGGATGGGATAATCTTTGAAACTTTACAAGCATTTATAGCACAAGCATGTATATACATTGATCTCAGCCTTAGCAGAATATACAGTAGTACGCTGGACTGACCCAGAAGTACGTGCATGCACACACACACGTCTATTCAGCAAGTATAATTTTTTTTTCTCTATTGCAACTTTTGCTCAAACCCTGTCAGTTAATTTGAATGTTTTATTTTCTTATTTATAGCAGGTGTCAGTAAGCTTTTTCTGTAAGGGGCCAAGGAGCAAAATTGAGGATACTTGTAGGCATAATGAACAGAAACAAAATCCTGCAAAATTTTTAAGTAGAAGCTATAACAGTTGAGTATTTTTTTTAATATTTTATTTGACAGAGATCACAAGTAGGCAAAGAGGCAGGCAGAGAGAGGAGGAAGCAGGCTCCCCACCAAGCAGGGACCGATTCGGGGCTCTATCCCAGCACTCTGGGATCATCACCTGAGCCCAAGGCAGAGGCTTTAACCCACTGAGCCACCCAGGCGCCCCGAGTAAATTTTTTTAATAACAGAGGTTTAGTAATAGAAATTCTTTCTTTTGAGGCTGGGGGTGACATTTCCCTTAGTGTTCAGGTCAGCAATCTCCGTAAACTGCCAGTGTTCATCTATTAATGCTGATTTGTAATGAGATTTTATGTCTTGCGCCTTCAAAGGGGTCTTTTCAGGTAGGTGATAGAAAACAGTTGTTACTGTGTTGCTGCAGTGTGCACTGTGCTGCCCCTTAGTGTGAAGCAATGAGTGTGCCACAGCTGGTCTGTCCCAACTACTCAACTCTGCCATTGCAGGGCCAGAGGCAGTGACTGACGGTACCTAAAACTGAATGTGGAGCTGTGTTCCAGGTAAACTGTGTATACTGAGATTTGAATTTCATGTCATTTGTACGTGTAATAACTTTTTTTTTTCAGCCATATGAAAATGGAAAAGCCATTCTTGGCTTGCAGGCCATCAAAAAACAGACACTTGGTCAGACGTAGCCCATGGGCAGTATTAGCCAACACATCCTACAAAAATACAACCTAAGGAGTTGATCACATGGATAGTTAGGCACTACAACAGCTGCCAGGAAATCACAGGCAAAGAAGTCCCAATATAGGAAACCAATCAAGGGAACAGAACAAATGCTAACAACCTTAAATTTATGAAAATTCTGCCTCCAAAAAGAATTGAAATTACATATTTACAGAGTATACTGCATACCTGAGACTATTCGGTCAAAACTACCAAGATATATTTTATAAACTCACTGGATTTAAAAAAAAAAAAAAATCTCTGGGCTTCTAGCTAAAACAGAAAGTGACTTATAAGGGAAAGAAAATTAGAAAATCATCAGACCTTCATTAGCAATGTAATATTTAATGGCAGAGGAAAATGCAGGAGCATATTTAAGATGCTCAAAAAAAAAAAAAAACAATAAAAGCTACTTTCAGGAATAAAGACAAACTATACTAAACATGCAAGAATTCAGAAAATGCCATGAGAACTTCCAGAGGAACTGACCAGAGAACAAGCTTCAAATTTAACTACATAGCTATCAATCCAAGAACTGGAAGTAAGCATTAAGGATATACATACTTGTAGCAATGAAACTACTTAAAGCCTAAGAGGGAGAATATAAATAATGGCTGTGTGCTCAAGCAATGTCAGACCAGCTATAAGAATTTAGTGTGCCAGGGCTCCGGGGCGGTTCCGTCAGTTTAGCATTCAACTCTTGGTTCTGGCTCGGTTGGTGAATGGAGCCCCATGTCCAGCTGTGACTCAGTGCTTCATTGCTGAGTTGGCGTCAGAATCTCTCCCTTTCCCTCCTCCACTCCTCTCCCCACTTGCACACGTGCAATTCTCTCTTTAAAAATAAATTAAATCTTAAAAATTAGCAGGCCATGTCACATTCTTTAAAAAACTGTCCAATAATTTATATTGGTGGTGAGACAACTGTGCATGCAACGTGGGATGAATAATGATGCCACATTCTATCATACCATTGTGACATGATTATGTCCATGTCTTTTCCAGCTTTCAGGTGCCACCCACTTCCCTTGGCCTATGGCCCTTTCCCCATCAAAGCAAGTAACATCAAGCAGAATCCTCGCTCTCCATTACCCCAATCTCTCTCTTCTGCCTCATTTTTCCAGTTAAAAACCTGTAGAATTATATAATGTGCACCCAAATTATCTAGGATACTCTTCCGAGCATTTTTTTTACATTAGCACACACTTTCAAATACCTCTTAATTGTACACATTCAGAAGCAAAAGCCACTTTAAAAAAAAAGGGCAAAAGCCAGTTTAAGATCACCTGTTAGGTTTACTGCCTAATCTAATCATGCCTGAACACAAAACTCTTCAGTAGCTTGTTTTTGAAGGTTCCTGTATCCCTGGTTTCAACAGCTGTTTTCCAAGGAAAGACCAAAGTGAAAATGTTCCAATTAGAGTCAAGTAGAGAAAAGCCATGTGTGAACACTTAGGATCCATGTATTAAGTTTATAAGATTTAAAGGGGAAACAGGAAACAGAATTACCCTTTACATATTTTCCACTGGTTGGAAGTTACCCACCTTCAAGCTGGCCAAGAATATAACTTAATTAAACCCATCATCAAACAGGCTGAACCATTTAAAAAATCCAATCACATATTCTTCCTGAACTATTTTTAAATGAACCCTTAAGATAAAACAGAGCTATGCCAAGTCCTATATAGATGTAGCAGATTGGAGCTTGACTACTGATTAACACCGATAAAAACCATTTAACTCAATTCCTGAACCCTACCCTCAGTAACCTCTTTTTAGACCTAACTTCTGTCCACCCTGGAAAGGAAGCCCCTGTATCTGAGATCCAAATGTACAACTAATGTATTCCGCTGAAAACATTTACTTCACTATAGGGTATTAATAGGAACATCATTCATTCCTTTATTCAACGAACACTGAACTCTTAGGCACTAGAGGTAAAGCGGTGAACAAGACCAAAAAGCAATCCTCATGGAATATTCTAGTAGACACAAAAAAACCAGAAAAAAGTTTAATGGGAAATTGGGAATGCTGGAGGATATGGCACAATTTTTAATAGGCCAAGCCCATCATGGGGATCTACTGAGACTTAAAGGTTAAGGAGCAAGCTCTGTGACATTTAAGAGGAGAGAGCATTCCAAGCACAGGGAGAACAAGTGCCAAATCCCCAAGCTTAACAATGTACCTAGCCCATCCAGGAATAGTGAGGGCAATCTGGCTAGAAATGGTAAGGAATGGTAAGAAGAGGTCAGGGACAATACCAATTTGGGCCTTTAGTGAACAGACCATAGGCAGTAACAATCTGGGTAGTAATGATGACAAAAGTGATGGCAATGGAGTTGGTTAAGAAATGGTGAGATAGGACACCTAGGTGGCTCAGTTGGTTAAGCAGCTGCCTTCGGCTCAGGTCATGATCCCAGCGTCCTGGGATCGAGTCCCACATCAGGCTCCTTGCTCGGCAGGGAGCCTGCTTCTCCCTCTGCCTCTGCCTGCCACTCTGTCTGCCTGTGCTCGCTCTCTCCCTCTCTCTCTGACAAATAAATAAATTAAAAAAAAAAAAAAGAAATGGTGAGATTCCAGATATATTTTGAATAAACTGAATTGTCAAGGATGACCAGAAGATTTTGGCCTAAAACCTAAGAGTAGTTTAAAAACTGTTAGGATCCAGAATACCATTTTAGACCTGTCAAATATGAAATGCCTATTCTCTATCCAAGTAAAGATATCAAGTAAGCAGTTGGATAGACAAACCTATATTTCAAAGAAAGGTACAGGCTAGAAATAAAAAACCTGAAAGTCAGCTTAATATATTGAATAGTATCTAGGGAGAGTACTGATAACTGTCCAAGGACTAAGCCCTAGGCCTCTCCAACAAGTCTGAGATTGAACTAGTAATGGCTACTGACATGGAAGGAAATCTTTTTAAGATTCTCGAAGAAAATCAATTGTCAAATGTCACTAGAGGCACATAAAAGGTCATAAATAGACCACTTAGACTTAGCAACAAAGTCACTGTAACTTTCACAGCCAATAGCTTGTGGATGTGTCCAATTGGGTAATTTTTTAAAAGTTTTTTCTTTTTAATGATTTTATTTTTTATTTGACAGACAGATCACGAGGTGGAGAGGCAGACAGAGAGAGGGAGAGGAGGAAGCAGGCTCCCCGATGAGCAGAGAGCCCTTGCTCAGCAGGGAGTCTGCTTCTCCCCCTGCCTGTGTTCTAATAAATAAGTAAAACTTTAAAAAAAGAAAAAAACATTTAAAAACATACACCATGTTAAAAAAAGAAAAAAAAATTTTTTTATTACCCCTTTTATTACCCCTCTATAATACTTCCATCCAGATCACTACAAATTAAAATGGATCACTACCTTTTTGCAGCTATTTAGTAACCCAGAGCAATGGATAAAATCCATTTAACAGTTCAGAAAAGTTCACTTCATCATCAGTTCAGAGTATCTGATTCACCAAGCCTACATTATTTAAAAAGAATCATCAGAAATTAAACATCACAAATAAGATTTTTTATTTGTCACCATTGAACGTCTGAATTTTAAACAGATTCTTGGACTGGTGGCTCATATCCATCAGCTCGTTCAACTTTAGCACCGGTCTCATCCCCAGTAGCTTTTCCAGAACTACTACCTTCACCATGAAGCTCCATGAGCTTTCCCACTAAAAGAAAGAAAGAAAGAATTTTTTATAGCACACCATTTTCTTAAGCAATGTCTTCAATACTATATAGTCAGGACAGAAAAAAAATATATCTGGACTCAAAAAAACAAGACACCAATATATCTCGCCGCACATTATTTTTCTCAGGAATCCTATGACCTTTTAACTTACATTCAAACTTGGGCTTCTTCAGCATTTTTACTTTTCTAACGAAGACATCATGGAGTGGATAAATAGACTGACAAGCTTTTTCTATATCTTTTCCAATGCTGTCTGGAATCCTGCAAACCAGTAAAGAAAGGATAAATATATACCCATTAATACCCACCTCATTTAATCCACTCAAATCCTCTTGTGTAAAACAGTCCATTATTGCCCTTTTACAGGTAGAGGTTAAATGACCTGAATTATACAGCCAGTTATTAAGAAAGTTAGCATTTGATCTTTCTGCCTGCCTTTTCTATTCCACCCTCTTAAGCCAACTGCATGGGAACATCAGAAAAATGTTAACAGTTTTATCAGTGGACATCATCTGGGACCGAAACATCTTGTCATCATCTATTCCCATACATCACTGACAGTGGAAAGTTTAGCCTTTTCAGTATGTTTTCTAATTAAGACAAAAGCATTTCCTATACTTCAGGTCTCACTATGAGAATGCTTCATTCAAATAAGGATAAAAAACCCAAATCACATTTACTGAGCATTTAAAATATTTTAAGGGACATGTAGCCAGACAGTTTCACAGATGGGATTTAAACACAGGTCTGAGAAGTCCTTCATCAGAGGGATAAGAAGAGATTCAAGGTTATGAGGTATGAGGAAAACAAACACTTACAATTTATTGACCACTTCTTTCAAGTCATTTGTCTGAACCTCTCGGGTCATGATCTCCATCATTTTTTTCCGAATTTGGCGGACCTGTTGATGCTGAGCATAAGAGGTCTTCCGAATCTGATTATTGCGTTTTTTAGTAAAACCAACACAAAACAGACGAAGCAAATAACCATCGGTAGTCTTGACATCAACATGAGCTTCAATCATGGTCTAGGAAAAAAGATACTGTCAGATATACCAGGTTTTAATGTTATTAATTTACAGCCCTCAAATTCTAATATAAAAACGCTACAAAAATCAAGTACATGATCATCATACAAACTACATGCCTAATTTACAGAATTAACTTCCTTCAAGTGAACTTACCCAGTTACTCCAAATCTTACTACCCTTCATGTCTAATTAAATACCAAGTCCTCTCAACTCTCTTCTCTAGGTTAACACTTCTATCCCAATCTCTGCAGCATCCAGCCCATTTCTTTTACATGCCAGACTTTTCCCCCACCAATCAACTGTACACCTCTGCATCTAAGAAAACCCGTTCTGAGACTCTAGTCTACACTTAGGTCATTCTTTTTAAAAAAGTATGTCTGAATAGATGAAATACTGCTACAACACTAAATGCATATTTTAAAATGTAACTCATGTTCCAAACTAAAGTGTGATGATGATTAAATATTCAATTTCACAGCTAAAATGTTAATAAGTAATCCATTAACTACTCATATTTTTGCCTCAAGTAAAAAAATGAAAACTACCTTAGGTAGCAACAAAACCTGAAATACCGCCTTTGCATTTTGTAAATTGTATACTTTAGTTTAAAAAATGAATACTACACTTATAGCGAAAGGACTTTGGAGTATTTCCAGAAATTCAACCATAAAACCTTCAGGGAATGTCAGAAATAAATGTAACGGTATAATCAATATGTATCATTTGGGACCGAAACATTTTGTCATCATTCATTCCCATATACAAAACATCCCAAAGCTGAATGTTTAGCCGAACACATTTGAACCAATGTAATTATTTCCTGTAATAACAATGCCTTCTAAATGCTTTGTGTCAAAGCATTGTGCATTATGCACAAGTTCTGTGCATAAGCATGTTTTCATCGCTTTTATTTCATCTTTGTAACTCCCAAGAAGTGATACTCTTACCTACGTATCGTTTTGGATAAAGGAATCAAAGCCCAGCAAACTTTAAGTTACTTGCCAAAGAGAACACAATTGGGAAACTGAGCAAAGATTCCAACCTCACAGGAAGCTTTGCCACTCTTAGCAACTCTGATAACCCAATTTTAAAACTTGGAAAAAAAGATAATAAATAAATCTTGAACTCCAGTTAAATAGCATGATCATGGCTCACTCACTGCTTTACTCAAGTTCAAGAGTGCCAATCCCAGAGTCAGCACTCAATAAAAGCTACAAAACATATGCATTTGAAATATAATCTACTTCAATCAGGTATGTTCCTTCTTTTTGTAATAGGGCATCCTTGACCATGCACCCTAGAACACCATGCACTAAGGAACTTCTGTTCTCACCTGCCATTTTTTGACCATGGAACACATTTTGTCCCGGGTAAGATCCATGCCATGAAAATTAGTCAGGCAGTTTTTGCCCTGAACATCCTCAGTAATTAGCTTGAATTTTCTAAATGCAACTTCATCATTCTGCAGATCAGCAAGACTCACTTCAAAAACACGACCCTTGAGGCCATCAGATGCGATTTCTAGAAAACAATAAATTGTATTATCATTAGAAACCACATAAAGTCAAGCCAGCCAAGAACATTCATGCATAAAGTTGAACTTAGAAAGTTAATGTAAATTATAAAGACCCCCACTTTTGTTAGCCAAATTCCATGTAGACACCAATGACTTACTGACAATTCTCACAAGAAACTCAATAATACCTAAGCACATTCTCTTAGTAATTCTAAAAGCACCACCTTCCCTCCACAATTGTACCAAACAAGCACCACCGTGGCCAAAGCTGCAACCAAGAGCTATTTCTACTTAGTTCTCCCACCAGCAGACCTATTCAAAAAAATAATAATACAAAACAAGAAAATACTCACTGGTTCCTTGAGTTCTTGTGACTAATGTTTTTCCAATATTTCTTATATTGAACATAGCTGGTGCTTTCACATCATACCAATCTTTCTTAGAAAATGGATCAACCCTGTATTTTAAAAACAAGTAAGTTTTATCGCAGATCACGTAATTCTGAATTTTTAAAACTTTCCTCATTCTAAGGATCATAAATGGCTAACTGGCATGTAAGCAACTGGAGTCTAAGAACCTACTCCCCTCAGTGAGGTGCAAACCTAGCTCTTCCCGACAATGTCTGCCTCACTGTACACAGACCGGACACCGAAAAAGTTATGCCATAAATATACACACTCCCCACCCCATCGTTTCTTCGGCTTCACAAGCAGCATTGCCTCCAAATTACATGCACGTCTCTTGAACCTTCCTGGTACATGAAAACACGTAGTGGTAGCCCTGGCTCTGCAAGGGCTCACAGGAACCCAAGAGGAACCCCAAGGGTCCCACCTGGCCCAAACAGAGGAAGGGGTGCGGGGTCTCGGGTGAACAAGCTCTCGACGAGTAGTACCGTCGACTACCGTGAAATTTACAAGGCCAAAGAGCCCACAATACGAAACACCCAAGGCCCAAAGAGCCAAAGGAAAGAAGCCAGCCCGTAGCGACGCAGCACCCATACCCCCCCACCCCCAGGCCGCCGTTCTGAGTTTACCAACTCGGCACGGCCCTCGCAATCCACTTGACATCCTCACCATCCGGCTCACACCACCATCCAGAACCCGCCTGCCGAGCCCAGCTTGACCCCAAAAAGCTGGGGGCCAGGACAGGAGACACTTACACTTTCTTCTTGGCTCCCTTTTTGCCGCCTTTCGTAAGGCGCTTGTTCTTGCCGACCGCCATGGCGCTGCTCAGGGAGCCAAAAGGACGGAAGTAAAACTCACGCGAGAACTTAGGCGTACTGGGAGAGGCGTGCCATCTACAGGACCTTCGGTCTTGCGTTTTTCCGGCGTCAAAGATATCGCGACAACAGAAAGAGGAACTCCGACTGAGGCTGCGACAGCGCCCTCAAGTGTGTGGAGACTGCGCAGCACGCCGCGGGCGGCTCTCCAGGACGCCGCGCGCGGGAGGGGCGGGCGCTGGCGCGGGCGGCCTCAGGTACGAGCCAGTGGTTGCGGGTGGTTTCCGTGGCTCTGACGCCCGAAAGTAAGTGTCGGTGGCAGGAGGCAGCCTTTCCACGTTGTTAAAAAAGCATTTACCGGTTCGCTCATTTCTTCTGGAGAGTGTGGGATTCAGAATCAGACAGCAGACCCGGGTTCAAATGCTAGTTTCAATACTTAGCCTGGTGACTTGTCTGTGCTTCAGTTTCCTCGTATTTAAAAAAGTGATAGTAATATAATCTGCCTCATAAGGTTGCTAGTAGGATTAAATAAATTAGTAGGATTAAATAAGTTAGTAGAGTTTAAGTAAGTAGTATTAAATAACTTTAGAGATACTGGTAGTGTTCCGCATGTTGATAGGATTGCTGGTTAGTGGGGAATGTTCACTGTGAACATTATACATTAAAACGAAGTTAATGTGATTGTTTCCTTGAGGGACTATGATTCCACTGTCCCAGATATTTTAATTTTTCAAGAAAAGCTGAAAATCACCAAACTTCATTTTTCTGCAACTGATGCAAAAAAAAAAGTCTTTTTAATTCTAGGGTTTTAACAGAATACATCTTGGTTAGATGAGGCTCACAGCTTCAAGTAGTGCAGCCCCTGGAAAGCTGGCGCATACAGGCCTAGTACTCAGCCTGAGGTACATTGAGTTCTGGTCCCTAACATTCCCTCTGGCAAAAACCCTGTGACCAAGCCAGAAACCTGTTCCCACTCACAAGGCCCCACAAACCTTTGATCCTGTAATCCCTTTCAGTCCTCCTAACCTCCATCCCCTACCTCCTACTACTCCCACCAACCAAAACAGTCTTCCTAAATCTCCAATCCTATTCTGAGATCTTTCAGTAATACCATAAATCTAAAGCGCTTATACCATAAAGTCCTTATTTTATAACAATACGAATATGTTTAACACTACCGAACTGTGCACTTAAGAATGGTAAAGATGCCCTGGGGCTAATAATACATTATATGTTAATAAAAAAATTAAAAATTAAAAATTTTTAAAAAGAATGGTAAAGATGGTAAATGGCTTGGGTTTTTGTTTTTTAAGATTTTATTTATTTATTTATTTGAGGGAGAGAAAGCAAGCAAGCAAGCATGGGAAGAATGCAAGCAAGCAGACTCCTGCTGAGCAGGAACTGAATCCCAGGACCCTAAGATCATGACCTGAGTTGAATGCAGATGCTTAACTGACTGAGCCACCCAGGTGCTGCATGGTTTGGGTTTTTTGTTTGTTTACTTCAGTTTCACAATAACAACAACAAATTTTAAAGTCCATAGCCAAGCCAACAAAAACTCATTTTTATCTGGCTCTCTTCATCTCTTTTCATCATCACTACATCTTGGCCTTTACCATGTCCCCCAACCCCTGTTTAAAATTCCCGACCCTCGGGGCGCCTTGGGGGCTCAGTCATTAAGCATCTGCCTTCTGCTCAGGTCATGATCCCAGGGTCCTGGGATCGAGGGCTCCCTGCTTAGCAAAATGTTTGTTGTATAAAAAAAAATAAGAGGTAGGGCGCCTGAGTGGCTCAGTGGGTTGGGCCGCTGCCTTCAGCTCGGGTCATGATCTCAGGGTCTTGGGATCGAGTCCCACATCGGGCTCTCTGCTCAGCGGGGAGCCTGCTTCCCTCTCTCTCTCTGCCTGCCTCTCTGTCTACTGTGATCTCTCTCTGTCAAATAAATAAATAAAATCTTAAAAAAAAATAATAAGAGGTAGATGACATCAGTGGTTTTCCCAGTCTTTTGGACTTCATGGATCAATCCAGACTTTCAAAATAATTTTAGAACCAGTAGAACTGCAATTTTTGAATTTTACCAACCTATTAAAAAAAGATAACTGCCATTTATTATCTGTATCACTTCATTTTTAAATTACATTTTGACCCCAAAATAAAAATAAAGAACATATCCTCTAAAAAGTCAGTCCTTTTAAATAAATAAATCAACTTTATGAAAACCTCTTTAGATCATATTTTTCTTGTCTCACTGCAGGCTGGTGAAAACTAGTGACAATGGAAATCAGTGAGTGAGTCCTTCTACATATAATATTGAGTCTAATAAACTCTCTTTATTAATTCTATACTTAGAATAACCCTGACTAAGTTTACTTCATAGGTGGCAGTTCACTAGTTTAAAACCTTCCCAGTGGAAAATGTTATAGACCCCAAGGCTACCTATTCCAGAATAAAAATCAAACTTGTCTTCTTCCCAATCTGATTCCTCTTTCTCCCCAAGAGTAAAAAAGCCACTGAGGAGGCAGTAATGAAGTCAGTTGCATCTAGTTTCTTCTAGCAAAATCAGCACATAAGGGCTTTGTCAGAGGTACATATTTGAATCCTCTATTTGTAATAAAAGCTTTTAAAAAAAATTATGTTCCTTGACATTGTTACATTAAATGGTGCAATTATCTGTTTTAATTTAATTATGTTGAATAAAAGACAGCCCAGGGCATGTGAAATCAGGTTATTGGGTCTCAACCATCTGAGAATTTGAAAATTCAGATAGAATAAAATGGAACAGAAAAATGTCAGACTGCATCAAACCTAGTAAAGTGTCAAATTGCTTCACTGATTTTCTTTTCATCTGTGACTAATCTCTTAAACTGATCTAGTGATTTTTAAATTTTGATTACTGTGCCTTATTTCTAAAAGGTCAACTTAGTTCTTTTTCAATTTATGTCACTTTGTAGTTTCTTATTCTTTGAAGGCAGTAAGCATAATTGTTCTATAGTCACTATATGATAATTCTGGTATCTGAATTCTTTCTCAGTCTGTTTCTATTGTCTGTTTCTGTGCTGGTTCTCTGAGTAGAGTCTAATTTCTAGTTATCTTTGTGTACTGGTCATTGCATTTGAAAATTAATATTTGGGGCACCTGGGTGGCTCAGTCAGTTAAGCATCTGCCTTCAGCTCAGGTCATAATCCCAGGGTCCTGGTATCAAGCCCTGCATCAGGCTCCCTGATCGGTAGGGGTGTCTGATTCTCCCTCTGCCCCTACCCCCCCACTCATAATCTCTCTTATGTTCCCTTTCCCTCTCTCTCTCAAATAAATAAATACAATCTCAAAAAGTGAAAACTAATATTTGAGGGAATAATTTGAGGCCTATGATGAAGATACCCTCTTCAGATATGACTTTTTTTTTTTTTTTTTCCGAGTAACATCCATTTTATTGCGTTGGGGTGGGAGGGCAGCCCGGCTGGGAGCAAAGCAACCCTCACAGGTTGTTGAGTTCCAGCAGGGTCTGGTCAGGAGTCTGGTGAATCTCCACGTTCTCCTCCTTGGCACTGGCCAAGGTCTCTTCCAGGTCATCGATGGTCTTCAACTTTGCCACAGACTCTTGGCAGACTTAACTCAGGTCTCAGCCTCTTTTAGCTTCTCCTCCAGCAGTTTTGTGCTTCTCCTCCAGCAGTTTGATCTCCTCTTCATATTTCTTCATATTTATCTTCTTTGGTTGAATACTCCTCTTTTTTTTTTTAAGACTTTATTTATTTACTTGACAGACAGAGATCACAAGTAGGCAAGAGAGGCAGGCAGG
Organism: Mellivora capensis; assembly: GCA_004024625.1. Classification (NCBI taxonomy): domain Eukaryota; kingdom Metazoa; phylum Chordata; class Mammalia; order Carnivora; family Mustelidae; genus Mellivora; species Mellivora capensis. Next base: position 4,312 of record PISX010018317.1, on the reverse strand, counting down.
GAGAGAGAGGAGGAAGCAGGCTCCCCGCGGAGCAGAGAGCCCGACGCGGGGCTCGATCCCAGGACCTCGGGATCATGACCCAAGCCGAAAGCAGAGGCTTTAACCCACTGAGCCACCCAGGCGCCCCTGAATACTCCTCTTTTGAGGCCATCAGGGACTTGAGGGCCTGGTCCCTGGTTCAGAGTTCCTCCTCTAGCTGCCTGGCGCAGCTCTCAGCCACCTCTGCTCTCTTTTCCGGGCGCTCCAGCTCTCCTTCCAGGATCATCAGTTTCCGGCCACCTCCTTATATGCAGTCAGAATCCTTAGGGATATGCTTGGCCTCCTTCAGCTGCATCTCCTGCTCATCCCTCATCCCTCATCTCAAGCTCCATCTTCTCCTCATCCTTCATGGCTCAGTTTTCAGTGACCTTCATTACTCTCTCGCTTTCATCTGCTGACTTCTCAGCCTCCTGCAGCTTCTACAGGGCTGTGGCCAGGTGCTCCTGCACCTGGACCAGCTCCTCCTCTACCAGCCGAATGCAGCGGTTCAGGGAGGCCACATCTGCCTCCACGTTGGTAGCCTTCTTCTTGGCCTGCTCCAGTTTCTCCTGGGCGTCCTTCACTGACTCAGAATACTTTTCCACCTCATCCTCTGTCCCCTTCAGCTTCTTCTGGAAGGCCTGCTGCTCCTCCTCCAGCTGCTTGCAGTGGTCTTCAGCCTGCTTCTTATGTGCATTGGCTTGCTTGGCACAGTCGATGGCATTCTTCTTGTCCGGCTATAGCATCTGCATCTTCTTCTTGCTCGTGTCCATGGTTGTGGTGGGGGGCAGGCCGGCCGGCAGGCAGTGTAAACTGAACAAACTGGGCTGGCTGCGCGGCCTGGGCGAGGAGGACCAAGAGGAACTGGGATGTCCCAGCCACGGGGGCACCTAAAATGTTGGGAGGGGCCTGGCAGAGCCGGGGACCAGGACCCTCCCCCAGTGCAGCCCAAACCTTTGTAGGGTCAGAAACTCAGCCGGATGGGGGGTGCGGCCACCCCCAGCGCCCACCCCCTCGGGACCATTGCCCTCGAGGCTCCGTCCCTACCCCACAACTCCCCCCACCCTCACCCCACCCCGCCCCCAGCCCCAGAAGGTAAAGTAGCTGGTACCATCCTGCTGGAGTCCTGCAGGCATGTAAACCAGCTTTTTTGGCTTTAGGCTTCCTGGGCAACCCAGGAGGTTCAAATGCAGATATAATTCTTTGTAGGTGTCCTACTCTAAATTCAGCTCTTAATGGTGTAACCCTTTGGAGTCACAGTTTGCAGAACGGAGGACCTCCTATTAGAGTTCATACCTCCCATGGATCCTGGGATTGGATTTATGTCCCTGTCACTCAGAGTGGCTATCCAAGTGCGTGTACCTATTACCTGGAACCAAGAAATACACTTAGGGCAAAAGTAGTTTGGTATTTGTTTGTTTATTCCTCCCCCCCATCCTGTTTTGGACAAGTAATTCCTTACTAAAAAGAATACATTTTTTTATGATTTTATTTTTAAGGTATCTACATCCAGTATGGGGCTTGAACTTACAAACACAAGTTCAGGAGTTTCATGGTCAACGGACTGAGGCAGCCCAGTGCCCCAAGAATAGCATTTTTTAAAAAATTTATTTATGTATTTATTTGTCAGAGAGAGAGAGAGCGCACAAGCAGGCAGAGTGGCAGGCAGAGGCAGAGAGAGAAGCGGGCTCCTGCCAATTAAGGAGCCTGATGTGGGACTCAATTTCAGGACCCTGGATTCATGACCTGAGTCAAAGGCATCGGCTTAACCGAGTGAGCCACCCAGGCATCCCAGGAATAGCATTTTAAATGGAATTTTTGTTTGGAAGATTGGGGATCATTCATTTAACTGATGTTTAGAAATGTCATCCATAAATGGAGAAAAATTGAGGAAATCTTACTTTGTTATCATCCTGACAAAATAATTGCAAGTTTATTTGTCTTTTTACAGATGAGGTTATCTTAAATGCTTAAATGGTATTACTAAATGCTAACCAGATTGCAGTGAAACTAGTGCTCTCTCATTCATAACTGTTGGTATTTTACAAAGATAAGCCACTTGAAGAGTAATTTGTCCATGTGATTCAAAAACCATCAGTGTCCTGCAAATATATCATAAGGAAAGGAAATAAAATTGGGGAAAACCTGTATGTATAAAGTATTGTTCAGTCTTAATCATAAAGTTAGAAGATAAGAAATAACCTAAATGCTTTAAAATAAGGAAATGGAAGGGATGCCTGGGTGGTGCAGACAGTTAAGCCTCAGACTCTTGATTTAGGCTCAGGTCGTGCCCTTGGGGTCAGAAGATGAGCCCCGCATTGAGCCCCACGTTGGGCTCCAAGCTCAGTCCAGAATTTGCTTAAATCTTTCTCCCTCTCCTTCTGCCCCCACCCTCCCACACACACACACACACACACACTCCCTCTCTCTCTCTCTCAAAAATAAATAAATCTTAAAAATAAATAAATAGTAAAAAGGATGATGATTCTTACATTTTAAAAAATAATAAAATAAAGAAATGGTAAAGTAAATTATGATATACTCATTTGGTATACTATTACACAGCCACTATAAATCATGAGTATGAACATTGTTTAGACAAATGGAAAATGCTTATGATAAAGTAGTCAATGAAAGATATAAAATTTACTTCCATCTTCATTATAACTATATAAAAGGCAGAAGGCAGTAAAAAAAAAAAAAAAGACATATCAAACACAAGAAACTTGGGATAACTGGATGGCTCAGTTGGTTAAGCATCTGCTTTAAGGCTGGGGTAGTGATCCTGGAGTCCTGGGATAGAGTCCTCTGTCAGACTCCTTGCTCAGCAGGGAGCCTGCTTCTCCCTCTGTCTGCTGCTCCCCCTTCTTGTGTGGTCTCTTTCTCTTTTTCTCTCTGACAGATGAATAAATAAAGTCTTTAAAAAAAAATACAAGAGGGTCGCCTGGGTGGCTCAGTGGGTTAAGCCTCTGCCTTCTGCTCAGGTCATGATCTCAGGGTCCTGGGATGGAGCCCCGCATCGGGCTCTCTGCTCAGCAGGGAGCCTGCTTCCCCCTCTCTCTCTGCCTGCCTCCCTGTGAGCTCTCTCTCTCTGTCAAATAAATAAATAAAACCTTTTTTAAAAATTAAAGAAAAAACCACAAGAAACATAACAATTTAAAATCCCCCAGGTTATTTTATGAGCCCATCTATATCAGACTCAGAGGAAGTCAACATAGTTGTACTAGAGTGGTATTCCTTTTTTTTTCTGTTCTTGTCAAGTTTCCTATGACATTAAGTATAAAATGAATAATTGAAAATTAAAATAAAAATAACATTGGTGGTGGTTGCACAACTCTGAATATACTAAAAACATTTAATGTCTTAATATTTAATGTTAATTTAATGTGTACCTTTAAAAGGGAATTTTATAGCTGAAAAAGCTGTTGTTAAAAAATTAAAAACACAATTTCTAAAGTGAATATTATTTATGGAATATCCCAGTGTTTGAGCTTTTTAAAATATTTAATTGCCAATCCTATAGCCTTATAATTAAATATTATTCTAACTTTAGTCCTCCCAGCTCCCTCCCCACTGCTACCAACACATCTATCCTTTCTCTCTCTCTCTCTTTTTTAAGTTTTTATTTATTTATTTGAAAGAGGGAGACAGTGAGAGAGGGAACACAAGCAGGGGGAGTGGGAGAGGGAGAAGCAGGCTCCCTGCTGAGCAGGGAGCCCAATGAGGGGCTTGATCCCAGGACCCCGCTTAACACCTGACCCACCCAGGTGCCCCAACTATCCTCTTTCTCATGAGACCTTTATTCTCTTTAATACATCTGTGACACTGTGATTTATAATTTAAAAAAATACATATTTCCATCTTCCTCTGCATTGCTGGTACAGAGCTCCAAAACCCCTTGGAATTTCCTAAGGGATGAGATTAGTAAAGGTATCTCTTGTTATGTTAATAGTTTTGGATGCACCTAAGGATGGGGGCTGGTTACCAGAAGAACCAATCCCGTGACTATAGGGTTGGAATTTTCTGTCCCACCTCCCTGACCTCCCCATAGGGAGTTGGGCTGGAGGTTGAGTTCAATCATCAGTGGTCAGTGGTTGGTCAACTAATCTTCGATAAAGCAGGAAAGAATGTCCAATGGAAAAAAGACAGCCTCTTCAATAAATGGTGTTGGGAAAATTGGACAGCCACTTGCAGAAAAATGAAATTGGACCATTTCCTTACACCACACACGAAAATAGATTCAAAATGGATGAAGGTCCTCAATGTGAGAAAGGAATCCATCAAAATCCTTGAG